>WNWK01000248.1:0-25000 GCA_009830355.1 Cherax destructor
ACTGGGAACACTGCCAACACAACCATGACACACTCCCACTAGGAACACTACCAACGCAACCATGACACTCCCCACTAAGAACACTACTAACACAACCATGACACACTCCCACTAGGAACACTACCAACGCAACCATGACACTCCCCACTAGGAACACTGCCAACACAACCATGACACACTCCCCACTAGGAACACTACCAACACAACCATGACACACTCCCACTAGGAACACTACCAACACAACCATGACGCACTCCCCACTAGGAACACTACCAACACAACCATGACGCACTCCCCACTAGGAACACTACCAACACAACCATGACACTCCCCACTAGGAACACTGCTAACACAACCATGACACACTCTCCACTAGGAACACTACCAACACAACCATGACACACTCTCCACTAGGAACACTACCAACACAACCATGACACACTCCCCACTAGGAACACTGCTAACACAACCATGACACACTCCCCACTAGGAACACTGCCAACACAACTATGACACACTCCCCACTAGGAACACTACTAACACAACCATGACACTCCCCACTAGGAACACTGTCAACACAACCATGACACACTCCCCACTAGGAACACTGTTAACACAACCATGACACACTCCCCACTAGGAACACTGTCAACACAACCATGACACTCCCCACTAGGAACACTATCAACACAACCATGATACACTCCCCACTAGGAAGACTGTCAACGCAAGGTCCAACGATTTGCAACTAGTCTAGTCCAAAAACTGGAACGTCTGCACCATGAGGAGAGACTGAAGCGACTCACCCGTACGTCTGCGACTCACCCGTACGTCTGCGACTCACCCATACTATGTTTTCTTTACAGTCGTGTTATTACGATTTTGTGAGTCGTAAATTTGACGACCTTAACGAAGAAGAATAAGGAATTGATAGTTGAGACTGGAAAAGACTGAATTAAGAGGACGAGGGCGAAAAGAGCACAGGTATAAGCAGAAGTCAAAGAAGCATTATAAATGATAGAAAGTTCGTTAATGTCGAGTGGAGAGAGTTGGTTGAGAGAGTGGTGGAGGCAAATTCAATACCCAGCTTCACGAGTAGATACAGCTCGAGACATTAGAAATCAATTATACCAAAGTAGTCTAGAAGGCGGGACCAGGAGCCGAAACTCGACTCCCCCAATGAGTAGCGAGAGCCTACAACTGTTAATCCTCTCAAGTGAGGTTCCTTGATGCTGGTGACGGACTCTGGATCCAAGGAAGAGGAATTTTCCTTCTCTTCTATGGGACGAACTTGATAGCCTCCCATTTCCCAAGCCCTGTATAACCCCTATGGGTTTAGCACTTCCCCTAAATATAAAAATAATGAAAATACTGAAATAATAATAGTGATAATTCAAAGTTATTTCCCCCCCCCCTCCCAAGAGATTAGTATCTTGATGCTGGTGAGGGGCTCTTGATCAAAGGAACTTGCCTTGTCCTCCACTTCCTTGGATCGAACCTCAATGCCTCCAATTCCCTAAGCATTATATGATACCCTATGGGTTTAGGACCTCCCATATGATTAACAATAATTTAGTCACTATTATCAGAGAAAAGCACAGTGAAGCTTTATCGAGCGTTTGATAAAGCCCCACTGTGGGTGCTTAAAGTGGCTTTGAAGTAATCTTTCCCACAATTACCACGCCCCACACTCGCCAACACTTTCACTTGAGCATAGATAAGCATATTTATGCAGCAACTTGCAATGCAAACTGATGCAATAGCTAGACTTATGCAGACTGATGGTGATTGAAGCAAGGGCAAAGTATGTAGTCAGCCTTATGGTCACTTTCTTGAACACTATGTGCCTGATTGTCCACTTAGTGATAGCATAATAACCTATCTCATATGTCAGAGTGTCTTATTATTGAAAATAAGACAACAGACAACACAACCATCTTACCACAACAACCACTATTGCTTGCCATCTTCGCCTGGTATTAGAGGAAATTACTCGTCATATATTTCGTGTCAGTTTGAGAGCAAATTGCCTCACAGCGCCGCTGTCTGGTGACAGCAGTAAGACTAGTGCCATCAGTGGCGCTTCTTAAACTTGATAAAGTAGCTGTCTGTTAAGGTTGAAGAAGTACCTGTCAGGTAAGCTTGATAGATCACCTGCTTGTTAGACTTGAATGGGTACTTTCCTGTTAAGCTTGAAATATCTGATATGCCTGTTAAGCTTGAAGAACGTTCTTGGAGTGAAAAGTGGTGATTATCACCCACAAGTATATAAGATACATATGCGGTAATTAAGATACTTAATAAGGAGACATTTCGTCCGCTAGTATCTTCATTAATCCAGTACAGAGAATAGAACACAGAGTATATATATAGTGGGGTCCGGTTGTGGTGCACGGACTGGTGGAGAGAACATAGTTGATGGTATTGTTTTGCTTGGGTAAGATTTATGGCGCAAGGATTTTCGAAATCATAAAAACACCTGTATTTTGAACTATGGTATTGGTAGTAGATGTGAGAGCCTTTTTCACAACAGCTCCTGTGACATAGGTCAGCTTCCTTGATGACAAGCCTGGTGATTTGGGAGTCCATGAGATGGTTAAAGGTGTCAGGGTGTATGGTGCTGGGGTTGTTTAGCTTGTCCCTTTGACAAGCGCGCATAGATGAATTGTTGAAGGCTTTTATATATTTGTGACTTCCCAAGCACTCTGTGTGGGCGAAACGTTGTCAGTAAAAATACCGCACATAGGATGCAACAGATGCAAAATTCCAATTTTGAGTTCTCTATTTCGTGTGTTCCTCTTTTAATGGTGTTGGAAGGCATGCTAGCTATGCGTGTCTTGCTTTCAGCAGTAAGGTTGTAGACGTTCTCAGAAACGTGTTGAACTGGAAGAACAGTGTGCAGGTCAGGAGTCTTCTTTTCCCTAGAGGTGTGGAAGATGTCTATTGGCTCTCGGGCTATAGACATCTTCCACAATCTTTAATGAAACGTGCTGGGTACTGTAGTTTGAAAAGATGCTTTGTATGTAACTAGTCTTCGAGGGAGGCAGATTAAGGTTTTATAAGTTCTCAAATAAAAACCTTGATTCTTTTCTTAATACATGTCATTGTGTGACAGATCATGTCAAAGATCATCCTTATCCTTGCGTTTCTTGGAGACTGAAATCAAATATGTGCCATTCTTTTGCTGTATGACCCTCGTGAGTTTAGTCCTTAGTTATGATTATAATATAATTGGTCATGTGATGTGTCTAAGGATGTGTGACCTGCCTTTCCTTCTCCAGGTACTCCATACACAGGTTAGCCAAAACTGCACCAAGTGGTGAGCCCATGAACAGAGTATACGACTGCTTGTACGGAGAATCACCTAAGGAGAAAAAGCTGATATATAGCTCGATTATGTCGATGAAATCACTGGTCGGAAGAGAAGGGTAAAGATTACCCTTCACTTTTGGGCAGAAAAGATTTGTGACATAATTATTAAGTATTTTTTATGTTCTTAAAGTTGATGACTAATTTTCACGCACACGCACACTGTTTGTGTGTGTGTGTGTGTGTGTGTGTGTGTGTGTGTGTGTGTGTGAAAAGGCGTAATTTTTGTTCATAAACACAATGCGCTATAAGTAGCTTTACTGAGAATAACATTTTTATTGTTTCCCTTGATTAGTTATTAGTTGATACACAGGGTGCAGTAGTGAGTTGACAAGCTTGTATAATTCTCTGGGAGTTGACAAGCTTGTATAATACTCTGGGAGTTGACAAGCTTGTATAATACTCTGGGAGTTGACTAGCTTGTATAATACTCTGGGAGTTGACAAGCTTGTATAATACTCTGGGAGTTGACAAGCTTGTATAATACTCTGAGAGTTGACAAGCTTGTATAATACTCTGGGAGTTGACTAGCTTGTATAATACTCTGGGAGTTGACTAGCTTGTATAATACTCTGGGAGTTGACAAGCTTGTATAATACTCTGGGAGTTGACTAGCTTGTATAATACTCTGGGAGTTGACTAGCTTGTATAATACTCTGGGAGTTGACTAGCTTGTATAATACTCTGGGAGTTGACTAGCTTGTATAATACTCTGGGAGTTGACTAGCTTGTATAATACTCTGGGAGTTGACTAGCTTGTATAATACTCTGGGAGTTGACTAGCTTGTATAATACTCTGGGAGTTGACTAGCTTGTATAATACTCTGGGAGTTGACTAGCTTGTATAATACTCTGGGAGTTGACTAGCTTGTATAATACTCTGGGAGTTGACTAGCTTGTATAATACTCTGGGAGTTGACTAGCTTGTATAATACTCTGGGAGTTGACTAGCTTGTATAATACTCTGGGAGTTGACTAGCTTGTATAATACTCTGGGAGTTGACTAGCTTGTATAATACTCTGGGAGTTGACTAGCTTGTATAATACTCTGGGAGTTGACTAGCTTGTATAATACTCTGGGAGTTGACTAGCTTGTATAATACTCTGGGAGTTGACTAGCTTGTATAATACTCTGGGAGTTGACTAGCTTGTATAATACTCTGGGAGTTGACTAGCTTGTATAATACTCTGGGAGTTGACTAGCTTGTATAATACTCTGGGAGCTGACTAGCTTGTATAATACAATGGGAGTTGACTAGCTTGTATAATACTTTGGGAGTTGACTAGCTTGTAGTATAATATACTGGGTCCAGTAGTGAGGGGTCAAGCTTGTGGAAGTAGCTGCCAGTTATCAAGGGTACTTGTCGACAGACACTTTGCCTGAGGGTTGTGTGTGTGTGTACTCACCTAGTTGTGGTTGCATGGGTCGATTCACAGTTCCTGGCACCGTGTGTGTGATTGAGAGAGGTAACGTTTTCATGTTACATGTAGTTAAAGCAAAATACGACAGTGTCAGTACGACAGAGTCAATACGACAGTGTCAATACGACAGAGTCAATACGACAGTGTCAGTACGACAGAGTCAATACGACAGTGTCAGTACGACAGAGTCAATACGACAGTGTCAGTACGACAGAGTCAATACGACAGTGTCAGTACGACAGAGTCAATACGACAGTGTCAGTACGACAGAGTCAATACGACAGTGTCAGTACGACAGAGTCAATACGACAGTGTCAGTACGACAGAGTCAATACGACAGTGTCAGTACGACAGAGTCAATACGACAGTGTCAGTACGACAGAGTCAATACGACAGTGTCAGTACGACAGAGTCAATACGACAGTGTCAGTACGACAGAGTCAATACGACAGTGTCAGTACGACAGAGTCAATACGACAGTGTCAGTACGACAGAGTCAATACGACAGTGTCAGTACGACAGAGTCAATACGACAGTGTCAGTACGACAGAGTCAATACGACAGTGTCAGTACGACAGAGTCAATACGACAGTGTCAGTACGACAGAGTCAATACGACAGTGTCAGTACGACAGAGTCAATACGACAGTGTCAGTACGACAGAGTCAATACGACAGTGTCAGTACGACAGAGTCAATACGACAGTGTCAGTACGACAGAGTCAATACGACAGTGTCAGTACGACAGAGTCAATACGACAGTGTCAGTACGACAGAGTCAATACGACAGTGTCAGTACAACAGAATTAGTACGACTGTGTCAATACTAGTGTCAGTACGACAGAATCAGTACGACAGTATCAATACGACATTATCAGTACGACAGTGTCAATACCACAATATCAGTACGACAGTGTCAGTCCATCAGTATCAATACGATAGTGTGAACACCACAATGTCAATACCAGTGTCATTACCACAGTGTCAGTGCGACAATGTCAGTGCAACAGTGTCAATGCGACAGTGTCAGTACGACAGTGTTAGTACCACATTCGATAAATTAGGCACATGTGTCTAATTTATGAACTTGTCGGTTCTAGCTTGCATATGTCTAATTTATCAACTTGTCGGTTCTCTGAACCATTTGTCTACAATACGACAGTGTCAATACGACAGTGTCAATACGACAGTGTCAGTACGACAGTGTCAATACGACAGTGTCAGTACGACAGTGTCAATACGACAGTGTCAGTACGACAGTGATGTAATACGCTGGATGCAGTAGTGAGTGGACAGTTTTGTAGCTTAGTAGAATCTCTACTGTGTGAAGTGTTAATTCTCCATGTCTGCTTTAAAGTCTTGCAGGATGAACAGTAATCCGACTGACACAATATTGTCAGTGAAGCTACTTGGAACTCTTTTACATAATCTACGTTACCCAACATTTGTTCATTTTCTTTGATTTGTCCCATTTTCTCTGGTGCTTTAAGGCAAACTTAAAGCCGCTATTGATTCTCTTATGCTTTTATTTACTGAAGAAAAAACATTCGTGTAGTAGTTTTTTCTTCAATATATTGTCAGATTACAAGACATTCGGAACTTAGAGACTTATTTTCCCCTCATTCAGACACACTTCTTTTTAAACGAATATTGAAGATGGTATATTTTATGTTTAAGGGGATATTTTTTATGTTTAAGAGGATATTTTTTATGTTTAAGAGGATATTTTTTTGTTTAAGAGGATATTTTTTATGTTTAAGGGGATATTTTTTATGTTTAAAAGTATATTTTTTATGTTTAAGGGAATATTTACTAAGATTTATCTCTGCATTTATACACTGCGATTATTCCCTGAGTGGGGCATATACAACAAGAGGTATATATGCTCTGCATATGTAGGTAAGATTTTTCAGGAAACAGGATACGTATTTCCTGACGTGGATCTTAGTCATATGATGACCCGACACTGGAATTGTTTGTCATCTGACCGAGACCTTCCACTGGCTTACCAGTCCACCCCATTAAAAACTAAGGTTATAATTATAACCATAGTAATTAACCAAGGACTTTCCACCTGTATTTTTAAATGACATCCAATTTTGTAGAAACTACGTATCATGTGTAAATATTTTCTTATTATTATTGTGAGAGTAATGTGTCGTTGTAAGTGTCAGTAATTTCTACTATGTACTTAGTGCTTTGTACTTATAGACGATTTTAATGTTTAATAAAGAAATTAAACACAGTTCAGTAACACTACGTACACTCACCACTCAGTACAATAATATCACACACACTCACCACTCAGTACAATAATATCACACACACTCACCACTCAGTACAATAATATCACACACACTCACCACTCAGTACAATAATATCACACACACTCACCACTCAGTACAATAATATCACACACACTCACCACTCAGTACAATAATATCACACACAATCACCACTCACTACAATAATATCACACACAATCACCACTCACTACAATAATATCACACACACTCACCACTCAGTACAATAATATCACACACACTCACCACTCAGTACAATAATATCACACACACTCACCACTCAGTACAATAATATTACACACAGTCACCACTCAGTACAATAATATTACATGCAGTGACGACCTTATTCCGTATTTAATCTAAAAATAAAAGTCTGACATATAGAGTTAAGAACAAAAGAACATGAAAGCTATTTTTATGTTGTAGACTCATTAGAGTCAAGCTGTATTGTATTTTCTGCTTATATTCTAACAATGAAAATATATAATTATCACTAAGTACAAACAATACAATTTAAAATATTATTTCTCTGTATTGTTATTCTTATTAAGTAACAGATATTAATATTTTATTGAGTAATATATTCACAGTATGTTGTTACAGGAACGATCAAAATGTACGTGAAGTCCGTTTGCTTACCGGAGAGCTTCAGAAAGCTCACCTGTGCGCGAAACGTTGTCCAGATACAAGCTTGTTTGGATTATTCTTCGTATCCCTCAAGGGAGGTTTCGTGATACGTCTTTAAGGGATTTTGATACAAGGAATTGGACATGCGCGCTCCCTTTTCTGGGGTAAAACATGATTGCCTTCCATTCCTCAGGCGCTGTATGAACCCTAAGGATTTAGCGCTCCAACATGAGCAACATAATGTGCTTGTGTACTGTAGTACCCGTTGGCCTTTGTAACCTGCGATGAGAGTGGATACAAAGGTATACTGAGGACAACGATAAAGACAAGACAAAGGTGCATAAAAGAATCTATTATGATGAGTGTCCTCTTTAAGAAGAGTTATATTAAGACAGTGAACGACACTGTCGTGACGTGAGTGTCGTATCTCTGTCGTGGGGTCAGGGTCGTGTCTTTGTGGTAGCGTGGAAGTCGTCTCTGTGGTAACGTGAAGATTGTGGGGGGTGAGGGTCGTTTCTGTGGTAGTGTGGTGAGGGACGTGTCTCTGTCATGGGCTAAGAATCGTGTCTCTGTCGTGGGATAAAGGTCGTGTCTGTGTCGTAGTGGGGTAAGGGTCGTGTCTCTAAGTCTGCTCTAAACACCAGCTTAGGATGCAGATGGGGTAGTTGGCAAGCAGGACAACTTGCTTGGCTTACCAACACCAGCAACCAAAGTCGGTGTTTTGTGCGGCTGGAAACGATTGTCAACAGTGTCTGTATTTCTGCTGTGGCGGTGCTGGTGGCGGTGGTGGTGGCAATGATGGTGGTGATTGTGGTGGTGGTACCTGGGAGTACATGAGAAAGACAGATAGCAGGGGACGGCAGAGTCCACACCGAGGCTATCTTTGGAGAGCTCTCTACTTCTGTTTTGACTAAAGACGCTCGTGTACCATCTAGGTGCTGTTTACTAATGACGTCCCTTAATGGTTAAGTGACCGCTTGCGTATCGGAGCTAGCTTTTCCGTCCCATATTAAAATAAAATTTCACATTTTTGGATCTTAGGATTTGTGTTTGTGTGTATGTGTGAGGAGACGCATAGTGTAGTGGGTATACAGTCTCGAGTCTGTGGAAGCCATGTTGTGGGTTATGTTATGTCTGGCTCCATGGTGCAAGTTTGGAGAGCTTAACGCTGACAATTATGCAGACAAAGACAAGTATGCAGAACAAATAAAGGCTTGTTTTGCATACTTGTGTCTTTGTCCACATGCAAGCGAGCTATCCCGTTTGTATCGATGTTGTGTGGTGTGTTACAGTGTCCTCGTTTACATTCATTGAGAATGAGTGTGTGTGTGTGTGCGTGCGTACCTGCGCTATATAATGTGTTTATGGTAGTGTTACCAGGTCACCGAGGTCAAAATGACCTAACCTGAGGCACATCGTAGATGTTTATGTTGCTTTAATATCACTTACCTTAGATTAGCTTTGAGTGATCAAAGAAATGGTGTGGATAGGACAGGCATCAGTAGGATAATGGAATATATTCATTTAATATTGAGTAACTTTTTATCATTATTATTTTAAATGTGGGGGAAATGCTACTTGATCGTGTCATTGTAATCAGCTGGCAACACTTCATAGCCAACATCAGTTTTTCAGTGCGTCTCCTCGCCTGTTGCTTGTGACCTTTGACCTCCTGTAGCGTGTGACCTCTAGTCCTCTGTTGCCTGTGACCTCTGATCTCACTATTGTTACGCAGTAATGTGACGATTCCCAATGGCTTTCATCTTGATCTTCGATGACTAAATTCTGTAATGACGTCCCAGTCCTCAGCATCAAGTATAAGTGAATCTGGTTGTGAAAGATATATCCACTGAGAGGTATGTATCTTTGTGTACATAGCTTCTGAGGAGTATCTCTGTCTACTTACACCGAATGGTATGGATCCCAGTGTATGTACACCAAGGGATGTGTTTCTCTGTGTATATACACAAAGAGGTGCGTTTCACTCAGTATATTTATACTGAGACGTGATTTTCATTGAATATTCTCCGAAAGGTGCATTGATTTAGTGTATAATGAGGAGTATTTATATCAGTGGATATACTCCAAGAGGTGCATTTCCTACAGAGTATATACACTGAGAGGTTTCTATCAGTGTATATACACACAGAGGCGTGTATCTCAGTGTGTATATAACGTTTTAGAATCTGTTTTCCAACATAAAATTGCCAAGTACATTTTTGTAAATAAATGATATGGCTTCAATAAAGGCAGAGGCACGGATATTCATAGCAAGTATATATTCCGCCAACGTTTTGCTCTTAAGTCTTGAAAAAAACGCTGTCCAAATAAACTTTTTTATTTGTATGCCTGTGTCTTTGTCCACTTATCGACATAGGTACAACACTAGGACAATTGTTATAGAAACGTTTCGATCACTCCCAGTGAGCGAAAGCATACCATAATAAACTTCCAGTTCATCCCATGTCTTGTTTACAAGCACGTCGGTATCTGGTACCATCCTTGGCATAACTTTAAAATACGTTACTGCGTTTCTTGTACATGGCTACAAGAATTAAGTTCGGCTAACATGTGTTTAAAGATCTGTTTAGTGCTGCAGCTCGTTAGTAGCAGCCACCATGTTAATATATGCTGAGCTGAAGTTCTCATAAGATACACAGTCATGACCCAATTAATACAAAATACCCGCCTAAGTAACAGAACGAGATGCATATTAATTTTAAATTTGCGTAACGGAAACAAAATATTTGTGGTGTGACAGCCGCTAAGAATTTAAAGAGAAGTGGAAACCAAAGAGGAGGAAATACACTGTTTTACTTAATGGTTAAGACCAGGTTGGCAGGTCAGCTAGAGGATTAACAGGTCAGCTAGAGGATTAACAGGTCAGCTAGAGGATTAACAGGTCAGCTAGAGGATTAACGCCCTCGTGGTAAAACTTCTATAACCTCCTCACCCCAAATACGCTTGAAGAAAAAGTCAAGACCGTATCCTTGGGGGGTTAGCAAGGGCAGCTGTCCCCTTCGGAAATGTGTTGCTACCGTAATGAATTAAAGCCACCCTATGACGCATTTTAATAGGTGATTAGCTATGTATGTTTTGAATTTGGGTCTATAGAACAAGGACTTAAATTACTGTTAACTGACTGGTAAGACGCTGATCCGCAAAGTAAACTAAGAATTTGTTCAGGCTTCTGTCCTGAAATTAATGGTTATTATTAAAAAAAAAGCCTCATGTAATGAGTTGTTTGTAATGTACTTTTGTTAGATCGTTTTTAAACTGTTATATTGCTATGATCTTTTTGAGTAAGATGTAATGGAGAAAACACTGGTCTTTTTTAAGCTATTGCAGAGACCTGGACGGAATCGACTTAGAACGACGTTAGAAGGAAGAGATGCTTGGAAGCAGCAGTTGTCCAAACGCCCTAACACCACAGAACATAACGTGTGTGTGTTAAGTACTGATAAACCTCTAGTACTGCACCCACATCTGACCTCTAGCATTTTCCCCACACCTGACCTCTAGCACTGCCCCCACATCTGACCTCTAGCACTGCGCTACACACCTGACGTCTAGCACTGCCCCCACATCTGACGTCTAGCACTGCCCCCACATCTGACCTCTAGCACTGCCCCCACATCTGACCTTTAGCACTGCGTCACACACCTGACCCCTAGCACCTCCGCCACACCTGACCTCTAGCACTGTCCCCACACCTGACCTCTAGCACTGTCCCCACACCTGACCTCTAGCACTGTCCCCAAACCTGACCTCTAGCACTGTCCCCACACCTGACCTCTAGCACTGTCCCCAAACCTGACCTCTAGCATTGTCCCCACACCTGACCTCTAACACTGTCCCCCACACCTGTCCCCACACCTGTCCTCTAGCACTGTCTCCACACCTGACGTCTAGCACTGTCCCCAAACCTGACATCTAGCACTGTCCCCAAACCTGACGTCTAGCACTGCTCCAACACCTGACCTCTAGCACTGCCCCTTCACCTGACCTCTAACACTGTCCCAACACCTGACCTCTAGCACTCCCCCCACAAATGACCTCTAGCACTACCCCACACCTGACCTAAAGAACTGTCCCCACACCTGACCTCTAGCACTGTCCCAACACCTGACCTCTAGCACTGTCCCAACACCTGACCTCTAGCACTGTCCTCACACCTGACCTCTAGCACTGTCCCAACACCTGACCTCTAGCACTGTCCCAACACCTGACCTCTAGCACTGTCCCCACACCTGACCTCTAGCACTGTCCCCACACCTGACCTCTAGCACTGTCCCCACACCTGACCTCTAGCACTGTCCCCACACCTGACCTCTAGCACTGTCCCCACACCTGACCTCTATCACTGCCCCCTCCCCAAACCTGACCACTAGCCCTAACCTAGAGACATGTTACAACTACCTTCCTCCACTAATACGAAACATTTCTCAATATTTCAGGATCAGAAGAGAACCAAAATTTTTTTTCATCTTTAAATTATATGCTCAAAAAAACTAGGTAATTATTTTTTCTTCACTTACAAATGACTAAAAGTTGTTCCGCTTTCTTTTAATCCCATCAAAAGATCGGGATTATTAAAAAAAAAATTATTAATCAACAACAATTAAAATATTAATTTTAAATATTTTGCAAAAGTTGGAATTTCAACTCAAGCAGCATTACCTATTTTCGAATTAACTTATTGATATTTTTTTTCCAAAAAAAAAAAAAAAACTTTTTCAACCAACAAGAAAAAATGCTCTAATACGCCTGGCAACGAGGCGGCCCAAAAAAAACGAAAGAAAAAAAAAACCGTTCAGTTGTGAACGTTTATCACTCGCGGTGGAGAATGAGCTGCACAATTACTGCGTTACAAAGTATTCCGGTAAATTAATGACCTGAAATCCAATAAATCTGCATCTTCGTTTGAACTAATTACATAGTGTTCTCACATCAATCCAGCCATGTAAGTTTGTTGTATGCACGTGTATATATATATAATGTCGTCCGGAATAGGTAAAACTGGTCAATTAGCAAGAACTCGTTTAAAAATAAGTCCTTTCTAAAATTTTCACTTATACGTTTAAAAATATATTGTTTTTTCATTTATGTTATTGTAAAAATGTATAATTTTGTACCAAAAGAACCTTAGAAAACTTACCTAACCTTATTATAACAAGCGCAATTTAGCCTAATCCAACTAAATATATTTTAGATAAGTTTACAGTATTTTAATAATAAACAAACACAATGAAATATATTTTTTTCGTTAGGTTCAGAATGATTTTTGCGAAATTATTGAATACACAAATTTTCGCTTGCCTTATTCGGCAAGGTGAGCGTTGCTATTTGATCCAAAATAGCAAGTTTGACCTATTCGGCACGACATATATATATATATATATATATATATATATATATATATATATATATATATATATATATATATATATATATATATATTAGATATATATATAGATAAGGGATATATAGATATAGATATAAATCGTATTCTCCCTTACTCTCATGTTGAGATAAAAATTTCAAAGCCTCGCAGAAGAATCGCTCAGTTTTAAGCTCGTACTTCCTACCACTCGGAGATGGACCAACCAAAATATTCGTCTAGCGAGAATTTCACTCTTCCATATTCACGCGACAGACAACAAACCCTATTGATCTCCCTGGCACTACGATGTTATGTGGAGGGCAGGGACCAGAGATCTGTCCTTGTTGAGGGTAGGGACTAGAACAGTGGTTCTCAACTGGTGGTCCATGGACCACTGGTGGTCCATGGTGACATTTCACTATATTTGGTAATAAACTGAGGATTGGTGCATATAGTCTTAAATTGATCGAAAATAAAGTGTGGATCAGCGATATGTGCAGTGACCAGCATGAACGGGGGTGCTCGGATAATGGACTCGCTCGTGGTAGCTGCAGCGACACTCAAACTACGGAAGCGATATCACGTGAACCTTGCGTGTTGAGGCAGTTGGTTCGTAACGTCGTGTGTGTGGGTGTGCGCGCGTGAGAGTGTGGGCCATTCCTGTTCGATTCCTGTCAGTTGCCGCGCTGCTGCATGTAATTCTGTTGTTTAGTACAGTAGACACTGAACTGCTGAGCTGATTAGTTGTGTCTTTCGTCCTACACTGTTTTACAGGTGTGGTGTGAGCTGATTAGTTGTGTCTTTCGTCCTACACTGTTTTACAGGTGTGGTGTGAGCTGATTAGTTGTGTCTTTCGTCCTACACTGTTTTACAGGTGTGGTGTGAGCTGATTAGTTGTGTCTTTCGTCCTACACTGTTTTACAGGTGTGGTGTGAGCTGATTTGGTTTTCTACTATAAAATGTAATATAAAAGGAAGCTGGGAGGAAGACTAGAACAGTGTGAAATATTTCTGGTCAATTGTTATGCTGCTATGTGCTGTGTTATGCTGCTGTGTGCTGTGTTATGCTGCTGTGTGCTGTGTTATGCTGCTGTGTGCTGTGTTATGCTGCTGTGTGCTGTGTTATGCTGCTGTGTGCTGTGTTATGCTGCTGTGTGCTGTGTTATGCTGCTGTGTGCTGTGTTATGCTGCTGTGTGCTGTGTTGTGCTGTGTTATGCTGCTGTGTGCTGTGTTATGCTGCTGTGTGCTGTGTTGTGCTGGTTTATGGTGTTTATGACACTGATGGTGTTTTATTGCATGTGTATTATTATCTTCTGTTTTTCATACCTTTATTAATGCCAAACTCGACATATAATAAATATATTTCGTTATTTTGTCCACAGAAATAAATATATGACAATGGCAGGAATGAATGTTAAGCGCAAGTACTACACTAAATTCGGCTTCACCTGTTAAGATGCCATGGCAAACCATACACGGGTGGGGTTCGAACCGCGGTCAGAGAGTCTCAAAACTCCAGACCGTCGTTTTGAGACTCTCTGACCGCGGGTTCGAACCCCACCCGTGGTATGGTTTGTTTGCAATCGTGTCATTACGATTTCGTGAGTCAAGATGGCATGGAATTACGACAGTAATTACCACTGAAGCAGCTAAGTTTAAACTGCATCTCGAAAAGTGTCACCCCAATTTGTTACAAAAGGATAAAGATTATTTCGAGCGGCAGTTATCACTTTTCAAGCGGCAGCCTTGACGCGACAGGTACCAATGCAGTGCGCGCGTCCTACAGTGTCGCATACAAAGTCGCACAGCCCAAGAAGCCTCATACGATTGTAGAGAAACTTGTGCTATCCTGTGCAAGAGAACTGGTGAGGCTTGTGGGCGAGGACGCAGCACGGAACCTGAATGATATATTCTAATGACACAGTGTCGAGACGGATAAATGAGATCTCACAACACATTAGTGAACAAGTTGTGGATGATATAAAGAAATCTCCATTGTTTGCCATACAGTTGGATGAATTAACTGATGTCTCACTGTCTTCTCAGCTATTGGTATTTGCACGATGCATGGCTGAGGGAGACTTCAAAGACGAGTTTCTCTTTTGTAAGACTCTTGATGCCACCACAAGGGCTCAGGATGTGTTAGAAATTATTAACAATTTCTTTGAAGTAAATGGTCTATATTGGATAAATTTGGTGGATGTTACCACTGATGACGCACCTGCGATGCTGGGCTCAAGATCAGGCTTTCAAGCTTTGGTGAAACAGCTGTTCCATTGATAACTGGAGTTCACTGTTTCATTCACAGACACTGGCATAAAAAACACTACCTGATCACCTGAACACCATTTTCAAAGGATTGGTGAAGGTGGTTAATTACATCAAATCGTCAGCAGTGAAAACCAGACTGTTCAAAAAATTACGCCCGGACTTGGGTTCCGACTTTGAGGTGTTGTTGTTCTATACTTGTATACGATGCTTGTCACCAGGGAATGTTGTCAACAGAATTTTTGAACTGAGAGAAGAATTTATTTTATTTCTCCAGTCACAAGGGGAAGAATATGCTAGAACTGTCAGAATTAGAACTAGCATACCTTGTCGATATTTTTGGTATCTTGAACAAACTGAATCTTCAGCTGCAAGGGCAGGAGCAAATCTGTTCTCTCAACAAGGAATCATCAAGGCTTTTCTTGAGAAATCAGAATTCTGGATCGGGAGAGTCGAAGGTAAACATTTAGTTCAACTTCCATGTGTGGATGCCATGCTGGGGGAAAAGGAAGCCATTCAGGTGCATATTCTCCAGCATTTACAAAAGCTGCGGGATGAATTTCAGCGATACTTTCCGGAAGTGGACATGACAAGGGATGGGTTTTCTTTCATGAGGAATCCATTCCTAACAGGTGTTCATGGTGTTGCAGAGGTTATGCAGGAGGCGTTCTTGGACCTGAAAAATTATTTGGCAGCTAAAGACGTGTACCAGCGGTCTACCATGGAAGAATTTTGGGCCAGTATGATTGTTACTTACACAAATCTGTCAACACATGCAGAGTTCTTTTGTCATTTGCATCAACTTACATGTGTAAGAGTGACTTTCATGTTTGTTGCACATTAAGTTCAAACAGAGGAATCGGCTTGCAGTTGAAAGCGATATTCGTTGTGCATTATCAAGTACCACTCCTAACATTATCAAGTACCACTCCTAACATTATCAAGTACCACTCCTAACATTATCAAGTACCACTCCTAACATTATCAAGTACCACTCCTAACATTATCAAGTACCACTCCTAACATTATCAAGTACCACTCCTAACATTATCAAGTACCACTCTAACATTATCAAGTACCACTCCTAACATTATCAAGTACCACTCCTAACATCATCAAGTACCACTCCTAACATTATCAAGTACCACTCCTAACATTATCAAGTACCACTCCTAACATTATCAAGTACCACTCCTAGCATGAAGTACCACTCCTAACATCATCAAGTACCACTCCTAACATTATCAAGTACCACTCCTAACATTATCAAATACCACTCCTAACATTATCAAGTACCACTCCTAACATCATCAAGTACCACTCCTAACATTGAAAAGCTTGTCAGTGAGAAGAGAATCCAAAAATCTGGTTGCATGGAAACGTGAAATAATCATATTTCATAAAAAAATATTGGCTGTATACTTCATAATTTCAAATTCATGTTCGTCAGAAAGAAATTTCACAGCAAAATATTAGATATGTATTCATTTATTTCCAGGAAATTATATTTGTATGAAATATATTTCAGACCAAAATGTTAGATATCTATTATTTTGCATAATTTCTCGAATTTCTGTTTATAAGAAATATATTCCAAATCAAATTGTCTGTTGTCTTTGTTTTGCCTTTATATATTATTACTCAGAAAATTAAATGGTCCATGATATTTTTATAATAGGGCTGGTGGTCCATGGGCTGAAACGAGTTGAGAACCACTGGACCAGAGCACTGTCCTTGTTGAGGGTAGGGACTAGAGCTCTGTCTTTGTTGAGGGTAGGGACTAGAGCACTGTTCTTGTTGAAGGTAGGGACCAGAGCACTGTCCTTGTTGAGGGTAGGGACTAGAGCACTGTCCTTGTTGAGGGTAGGGACCAGAGCTCTGTCTTTGTTGAGGGTAGGGACTAGAGCACTGTTCTTGTTGAAGGTAGGGACCAGAGCTCTGTCTTTGTTGAGGGTAGGGACTAGAGCTCTGTTCTTGTTGAAGGTAGGGACTAGAGGTCTGTCTTTGTTGAGGGTAGGGACTAGAGCTCTGTCCTTGTTGACGGTGAGGACTACAGGTCTGTTCTTTTTGAGGGTAGGGATTAGAGCACTGTCTTTGTTGAGGGCAGGAACTAGAGCTCTGCCGTCGTGTAGGCCAGAACCAAAGCTCAGTTCTTGTGGGAAGGTAAAGACTTAAAGTTTGCTCTGTAGTGTCTTTTGTAGACGTCAGAAATATAAGTCTGAGTTGTTAGTCTAAACTGCTGTTAATGATTTTCTTTGCGTAAGTAATTAATCCGTGTGTCGCTACCTTGTTTAAAGGTGAAGTGACAGCTGCTTGAGCTAGCACAGTGGAAGCTGCACCAGACGCTGTAACAGCTGGAACAGCAGCAGGCAGCAGCAGCTGCAGCTGCAGCTGGAGATGACAAAAAAAGTAAGTCCTGGAAACAGGAATTGGTATCAATAAATAATCGTGGAACTTCATCCACATTACTTTTTTTGAGAAATATTTTTTTATTATCACGGGGAAGCGCTAAACCTGTTAAGTTCATACAGAGACTTGGGAACGGGAGATAATAAGGTTGGATCCAGATTCCTTGCATGAGAGATCTTCAAAAGCGTCAAGGCAGGTTTTCTCCAGGTTGAGGGACTGACTACCTCAAAACTACGTCTATCTCTACTACTTCTGCTGCCTCTGTATTCGACTAAAGAAGTCTACTTTAGTAGACTTTATGGCCCTTCATTAAGGTATAATTTCGGAGGTGATGGTGCCATTTATTTGACGCTTGACACATCAGCAACCATCTGGAGTAACCTGAATTATTAAGGTCGCCAGTGACCCTAGGTACGGTAGGGTGAAGACAACTGCCAGTGACCGTCAAAGACAGTGCTGTCAAGGGCCACCAGTGACCACCCAGGAGGGTATTTTGTCAATCAAGACATCGCGAATATCGGATTATAATCGAGGGAAAAGCTTGTTTTGAGCAGGTCTTGATCGACTACGGCATCTCAACACGTTGAAGACGGTCTTCAGGGTGTGAAACATCTTCCTTGGTGATTATTAAGTAATCCTATGAAAGAGAATTCTCAAACCGGTTGCTACAGTTTTTGCTTTCTTCCTTGAAAGTTTTCGTCCATAACGTGAGAAACTATCTTCTGATTGGCTTCATGGTATCAACACAGGTGCGACACATCCTATATGCAGGTTATTTGTGCAGTGTTCCACTCACGGTATTGTGCTTTTATATTCTTTGAAGTTAGGTTAGGTTAGGTAAGGTTTGTCAGGAAAAAGGACAAGTGTTTCCTGACGCTGAGGCCTTCCACTGGCTTACCCGTCCACCCCTTTAAAAATTATGAAATTCGATTCATATATTATCATATTTTGGAGGAAGGTTCCAGTTGTTATTGACCTTTACAATTGTAAATTTTCCAACTTTATAGATTAAATGGTACTTTGGTTTCATTGCTATAACTTGAAGAAGTCTAATTTCATAGGATTGTATGTCATGTATCTCAGAGGAAAATTCAAATTATTGATGGACTGTATAGGTGACAATTTCTGAATTCATTTTAAAAAAAGGTGTGGTATAATTTTTTTATACAGTAATTTGTGTAGGATTATTTTAGTTTACAATGTTTAGGTTCGAATTGATTAATTTGCTAACATAATTAAAAAATGGAAAGAGTTAGTTTCTGTGCGATAACTCAATAATGTCTCTGTTAATCGGATTCAAATTTTCAGCCCAGATGTATTTTAAACAGCGGAATTTACGTTCTGTTATTGGGCTGTGTATGCCCTAATTTGTTCATTTTATTAAACATATAATATTAATTGTTGTGCGATAACTGTAGAATGCTTCGTTTGATCGGCTTCAAACACTTTAGAGTTGTATTTCAAACTTAGAGATAATTTTTGATTGGTCTGGAGCTGTGTAGAATTCAATTTGCTAATGTTATTACATGAATTGTGATACTTGTTTAATTGTATTTATTTGAGAATTCCTTTTCGTATCGGAGTCAAACTCTCAACTCTTAGTTTTATTAAAATTGGTCAAGTGATTTCCGTGATATAATAGGGAGACCAGTCCCCATTACCCCATTCTGAAAACCACTCTATGAAAAGAAAACTAGTGTAATCGCCCGTTAGATATAGGAGGCTGATTCCTCGTACTTTTACGGTGTTTTACAGGGTTAAGTTCTAGCTTCAGGGCCTCATAAAATTTACAGCTTCTCTGCCACTTTTGGGTATTGACCTACAGTTCCCAGGTCTTTTGTGGGTGTTAAAATGTAGGAACTTGGCTCCTTGTGTGTGTTTATCGACAACTCTCGCGGTGTCTTGATGATGGTGATCTACATCTCGACCTCTCGCGAGGGTTGAGCTCTATTTGATGGATGAAGGATCGTAATAGGTTTCGGGCTCTGGGGCCCTGGGGCCTTGTACAATACAATTAGCTAAAAGAGGAGTCCAACAGCCCTGCTTCCTAAACAGGGCTTGGTGCAGGCGAACCATCTAGCTGTTACAGACCAAAATTCTTATCTCTAGTCACCAGTCAGGTGGGTGCAATATGCACCTTCCTTTACTGAACAAAGACATCCTCAACAGTATATTTAGTCTGCATGAGAAATAGTAGTTGCAGGGTATAAGCTAATTAAAATAATACCTGGTAAATATATTAATTCAAACATCAAACTAATCGTATAAGTGATGCATTAAACAAAATACTTAGAGCCACACAAGTACGTATTAAGGTGTGTAACTCACACTGTATGTGTGTGTGTGTGTGTGTGTACTCATCTAATTGTGGTTGCAGGGGTTGAGTCTCGGCTCATGGTGAGTCTCGGCTCATGGCTCCGTCTCTTCACTGGAAGCTACTAGGTCACTCTTTCCCTGCTTCATGAGTTTTATCATGCCTCTGTGTATGGTTCCTGCCTCCACTACCTCACTTTCCAGACTGTTCCACTTCATGACAACTCTATGAAGAAATACTTCCTAACATCCCTGTGACTCTTCTGAGTCTTCTTCCCCTGTTGCTGTGTCCTATCTCTGGAACATCCTGTCCCTGTCCACCTTGTCAATTCCTTTCAGTATTTCATTTGTCGTTTGTGTGTGTGTGTGTATGTGTGTTTGTTTACTCACCTAGTTGTAGTTGCAGGGGTAGAGTCATAGCTCCTGGTCTGTGTCTATGCGTCTGTGTGTCTGTACGTAAGTCTGTACGCGCGTCTGTGTGTGTGTCTATCTGTCTTTGTGTACGTCTTTGTCCACATTTTTTCACCATCCATAAAATAGAAAGGTTTTATAATTTTTGCAGTATATAATACAAGTGTGTTATTGCATCATGGATGTATTTATCTGGTGATGACAACGTTCATATGACTACGCAAGTAATTTTTGTCTGCTCAAGACATTTGATTTTTAATCAGATTTTATATATCATAAAGCCTGGTTTTTACTTCTTCCCATTTTCACTGCGGACAATTTATCAGGGATAAATTCAATCATATATTTAAAGTTCCATTTTCTCAAAATCAATTTTCATTGAAGAGCTTTACAATAATTTTGATTTTCTACGTGGTATAAATTGTTTCCATAATCTGTAAACACAAACATACACGCTGTGTGTGTATGTGTGTGTGTAGATACCATCTACGCAAAGACTAACTCCACAAAATAGTAAATAGCCACCAATAAGTCAGAGACCATTTACTACTCCTTGTTCTGAATGAATCTCAAGAGTTTAAGCTTTACCGAGAAAATTCGATAATGTCTGACTGCTTATTAGGACATTTTGAACACCAAGTTATATTCACTGAGTTACATCCAAGATCAAGTACACTCACAGCCTATAAACGTTTTGTTTTTTGATAAAAAGTTATGAGTTTTCAATGTATTGAATTCATCTTATACGACAGAGAGTCAAAGCATTGTGTCAGTGGAGTATACCTGGAGAGGGTTTCGGGGGTCACTCATGGTGGATCAGGCCTGATCAACTAGGCTGTTACTGTTGGTTGCACGCAACCCGACGTTCGACTCACAGCCCGGCTGGTCAGGAGGAGGAGGTTCGTGCATCGTACATTGTGATCACATATCTCCAACACAGTCGACATGAAGACGTGCTGAGCAAGTGGAATGCGCTACATGAGAGAGTGGTGCAGGCAAACACCATACTCCGTTTCAGTACTAGGTATGAAAGGATACCAAGAACCAGTCAGTGCCAGCGGATTCCTTGAGGTTGGGCCAGGAATCAACTCTCGATCTTCACAAATACAATTCGGTGAGTTTAACTTGGTGAGTACAACTCAATGAGTAGTATTACTCTAGCGAGGAGATTGATGAGTACAACTCTGTTAGTACACAACAATTAACAGAGGTCATCACACTACACCTTATTTTATCAAAACTGAACACATGAACAGTGTGCTTTTACCGTATTCTCTCTTATAGTTAATATAGTGGGAACATAAACTAGATATGTTTTCCTGTCATATCCCATCACAAGACTGGTTACATAGTGTAGAAATCTTATCAGATTGAGCTGGAAGACTTCAGTAGGGCAATGAAGATATCATCAAATATTCCATTAAGAGTTCAACAGCTTCGGGGTCTTCAAAGGTATCGTTTCAGGAGGGTTAAAATTACTGTATACACTGCATGTACGGCTCGCCTTGTACGTGCTTCTAAAAGCCAGCCTCAACACTCAATAAGAGAATAGCATATATAACTACTATAACAGGATTATTAACTAACACAGGGTCGGATAATTTGCATTGCAAGCTAATCTCATATCAGTAAAATATTGCTTAACACGAAATTGCGAAGCAATTATAACCTAGTGTAACTTATGGTCTCAAATTATTCCTGGTCTTTTTTAATGGTGTAAGAGTTTACAGCCGAGACCCGAGACCTATAATAATATACTTGACCCGAGACTCAGAATGCGAGAATTTGCTTATTGTCCTGAGAAAAGTAGTGTCTGAGACGCTGTATATCTGTATATATATATATATATATATATATATATATATATATATATATATATATATATATATATATATATATAAATAATATGTCATGGCGATTAAGCCGAACTTACTGAATGGGCCGAACTCCCTTAAAATTAGACTTTTTCAAAAAATTCTTTTACAGAATTATAGATAAATTTCTTTCACCAACAGTGATATAAAATGTTTTATTTTGGATCAAAGCTATCTGCTAGTGACCTCTAGCAGTCGAACCATCAAGCAGGGAAAGAAGAAGAGGGACAAGGCTGAGGATGACGTGGAAGAGGAGAGGAAGGGATCCAAAGAAGTATGTAGAGGTCCTTCCTCTTTGTCTATAGCCTTCATATGAGCGTAACTAATTTTAAGATACCAATTTGCGTTCTTTTTTTTGTGTGTGAAGGGATTTTTTTTATATTAAACTGCATTCAACATTTATTAAATATCTATACCAGTGTGTAACTGCCTATGCATATGCCATGTAAATAAGTGAATGTTTCTT
This sequence comes from Cherax destructor, assembly GCA_009830355.1. Lineage (NCBI taxonomy): Eukaryota > Metazoa > Arthropoda > Malacostraca > Decapoda > Parastacidae > Cherax > Cherax destructor. Next base: position 22,844 of record WNWK01000248.1, read on the forward strand.
TGATTAACTTGAATGTATTTTGGCGTGATCTCTCTTGCTGCGTAAATGGGATTATCTTAAAACTCTACTTTGCAAGTAGAGTTCCCACTGCTGGTGTTTCTATGCTAGCGTCGCCTGAAAGTCATACTAGGCTTGTATTTGCATTGTCTGAATAAGATTGTGTCTCACTTTGTGTTGTGAAGTTTGTGTTCTTCCATGTGTATTGTTCTAAGATCACATTGCAGTGTCTTATTCTATGATCACATTACAGAGTGCATTGTCCTAGATCACGTTACATTATATCTGGTCATAACATCACATTTCAATTGTATTGTCTTAAGATCACGTTCTCACGTGTCTTTCTCTAAGATCACGTTACAGTCAATATGTATTTCCCTAACATATATCTATCAGTCTTCATCTATCTATATATATATATTATATATATATAATGGGTGTGTGTATATACGTTCCTATGAGTATTTCCTGTTAATATGTTCAGCATTTTTTACGACAAACCTTCACATACATTCTGTTTTAATTATTAAAATTAGACAATATAAATGCTGCATAATTTGTTTATAATATTTATGCTGTGTTTCTTATCCCGTGTTTAATATGGAATTGCTACTGGAATTTCCAATTATTTTGGTTTCATTGGAACAACATTTCGCTCTAAGAATTTTTTTGAAGCCATGAAAAAAGCTCTTCTTAGAGTGAAATGTCTTTGACTCATGTTTCTGTCTTCAGATGTTGTGTAGCCCGGCATATTTTCTTGACTTTGCATGAGTGCTGGTGGCGTTGCTCTGGGCTCTCCCCGGGAGACATACTGGTAGTGTCACGACCCAAAATGCATGAGGTGAAAGACGTGTTTTTACCTACGCTGACATTGAGAGTTTCTCAGAAATGCTTGTCCAGTCCTGCAAGTCCTGAGTTATATCATGTAAATCATATTTTACATGGCCTAACTATTATAAAACTGGATGAAACAAATAGAGGTTACTTTAAAGAATTAGATGTTCCGTTTTTTTTCTAAATTTTAAGTGTCCTTGGGACGGGATTCAAGTGTCTACTCTTGACAGTAGTTCAGTACTGCTTTAATTGGGGCAATTACATCATAAGCTTTCACTTACGAGAGGAATCATATGAAGACATTTCGGTCCGTCAGAGTAATCTGTAAACAAACTAATTTTAATTTTTAAAGGAGCGAACGGGTAAGCCAGTGGAAGGCCTTGGTCAAATGACCAAAAGCTAGAGTGGCGGGTTATCACACGACTAACGTAACCTCCGTCCCTGCCTCTCCTCAGTCTGGGTTTTTGGTGAACTGTTCATGCCACGGTATTGTGACTGTTTATTCTTCGTGGGTCAATTTTTCGCTGTAATCTGGTTAATCTGGCTTAAATCTACGTAATGTATTTTTTATGTACCCATAACTTCTGAATGCCGTCAAAATCATTGTAAAATATTTGTATGTTTATACTCAAATTTTAAACAGAAACTTATGATATTGTTGCTAACATCTCAGATATGACAGAGAGCGTCTTAGACACTTGTTAACGTTTAAATATGCAATTAAAACGAACTTTCACTTGTTTTTATACGTATATATATATATTTAACATATTGGCCGTCTCCCACAGAGGTAGGGTGACCCAAAAAAGAGGAAACACACTTACCGTCATTCATTCAATCACCATCTTGCCAGAAACGCCTTGATATTACAATGAAGATGGTCCTCTGAACTACAACATCTTCACCAATTCTACAGAATGCAGGCACTGTAGTTTCCACCTTCACGACTCAAGTCCGGCTAACCAGTTTCCTTGGATTCCGTCTTAGATGTTACCTTGCTCACACTCCAACAGCACGTCAAATCACAAAAATACTTGCCTCCACTCCTATCTAACACGCTCGGGTAACAAGGTTATATTTGCCCACATTGCCCATATGGGCAATGTGGGCAATAGGGCCAACTAACGTACAATCTTCTGTTTTGCTTAATGGTGTTGGTAAGGTGGATCTCTGCTGCTTCAAAATTACTAATTTTTACATAAAAATAAATGATTTTTTTAACATTTATATATAAATAATCTTTAGTATTGTATATCACCCTGATGGAGTCTCCCTGTGATAGAGACGATGAATATTCGGTTACTGTGTGAGAACGTTTGATACCGA
>WNWK01000248.1:27500-80000 GCA_009830355.1 Cherax destructor
ACCTGGCAGGTAGTGACTAGTGGTACACTGTACCTGGCAGGAAGTGACTAGTGGTACACTGTACCTGGCAGGTAGTGACTAGTGGTACCTGTACCTGGCAGGAGTGACTAGTGGTACACTGTACCTGGCAGGTAGTGACTAGTGGTACACTGTACCTGGCAGGAAGTGACTAGTGGTACACTGTACCTGGCAGGAGTGACTAGTGGTACACTGTACCTGGCAGGTAGTGACTAGTGGTACACTGTACCTGGCAGGAAGTGACTAGTGGTACACTGTACCTGGCAGGAAGTGACTAGTGGTACACTGTACCTGGCAGGTAGTGACTAGTGGTACACTGTACCTGGCAGGTAGTGACTAGTGGTACACTGTACCTGGCAGGATAGTGACTAGTGGCATACACTGTACCTGGCAGGTAGTGACTAGTGGTACACTGTACCTGGCAGGTAGTGACTAGTGGTACACTGTACCTGGCAGGAACTGACTAGTCATACACTGTACCTGGAAGGTACTGACTACAGTCATACACTGTACCTGGCAGGTACTGACTACAGTCATACACTGTACCTGGCAGGACTGACTAAGTATACACTGTACCTGGCAGGTACTGACTACAGTCATACACTGTACCTGGCAGGTACTGACTATAGTTATACACTGTACCTGGCAGGTACTGACTACAGTCATACACTGTACCTGGCAGGTACTGACTACAGTCATACACTGTACCTGGCAGGTACTGACTACAGTCATACACTGTACCTGGCAGGTACTGACTATAGTTATACACTGTACCTGGCAGGTACTGACTACAGTCATACACTGTACCTGGCAGGTACTGACTATAGTTATACACTGTACCTGGCAGGTACTGACTACAGTCATACACTGTACCTGGCAGGTACTGACTATAGTTATACACTGTACCTGGCAGGTACTGACTACAGTCATTCACTGTACCTGGCAGGTACTGACTACAGTCATTCACTGTAATCCAGGTGGTGACTTGATAGATGAGGTCGCATAAAGTTATATAAATCAATCTCATTATGTGAATTATTCTTCATAATTGAATTATAAAAGCTTTTGTTGCTAGGAGATGGGAAGGTGTGGAGAGGTTGCTAGGAAATGGGAAGGTGTGGAGGGGTTGCTAGGAAATGGGAAGGTGTGGAGGGGTTGCTAGGAAATGGGAAGGTGTGGAGGGGTTGCTAGGAAATGGGAAGGTGTGGAGGGGTTGCTAGGAAATGGGAAGGTGTGGAGGGGTTGCTAGGAAATGGGAAGGTGTGGAGGGGTTGCTAGGAAATGGGAAGGTGTGGAGAGGTTGCTAGGAAATGGGAAGGTGTGGAGGGGTTGCCAGGAGATGGGAACGTGTGGAGGGGTTGCTAGGAGTTGCTAAGGTGTGGATTGGTTGCTAAAAGATGGGAAGGTGTGGAGGAGTTTCTAGGAGAATGAAAGAAATATCTAGACCGTGACGGTGTGAGGCGGCTGTGGACGATACGGGGCGACCTGGGCGGCTGTGGGCGGCGTGAGGTGGCTGGAGGCGTCCCGGACGCACAGGTTCCATTATTAATTATCCTGGGCCACGACATGTGGGAAATAGGAGCGTGATGCAATTAAGAAAACCCAAAATATTCTACGCCTTAGAACTAGCTGTGGGGGACGTGTGGGGGCGGTGTGGGTGGGGGACGTGCCTGGGAGGGGAAGTGAGGACGTGTGTGGGTGGTGGGGTGAGAGACGAATGCCTGTTTTGGGGTGATGATGTCTGTGGGAGGTTGGGGTGAAGAATGTGGGTGGTGTGGGTGGGGAGAGATAAAGGGTGTTCGGGAACTGTGGTATGAGGGAGATAGGGGTACGGGTGTGGGGGAGAGATGTGTTTACGCTTGTGGTGGAAGCTGTGAGGGGAGCTAGAAGCAGCAGCAGGTGGAGGGTGAGTCAGCAGCAGGTGGAGAGCGAGGAGGTAGAGTGAGCAGCAGGTGGAGAGCGAGGAGTTGAGTGAGCAGCAGGTGGAGAGCGAGGAGGTAGAGTGAGCAGCAGGTGGAGAGCGAGGAGGTAGAGTCAGCAGCAGGTGGAGGGTTGGGAACCTGGTCATCATCATCAGCAGGTGGAAAGGAGGTACCTGCTCATCATCAGCAGGTCATTACTGCGTTAATGTCACACCATCTTACCCAACATTGTACTCTAGTCTAGGGCTTGTTATGGGTAGAGTGTATATACTATATAAACATTGCCTAAGAACACCATCGAGTAAGTTAAATCTGGGTTTCTTTAACCGTAGACTAAATTTCCCCTGAAAGAAATCCAAATATTCTTCCATGAAACCTTTATAATATATATATATATATATATATATATATATATATATATATATATATATATATATATATATATATATATATATATATATATATATATATATATATATATAAATATATATATATATATATATATGTCGTGCCGATTAGGTAAAACTGGTCAATTAGCAAGAACTCATCTAAAACTAAGTCCTTTCTAAAATTTTCTCTTATACGTTTAAAGATATATTTTTTCATTTATGTTAATGTAAGAATTTATAATTTTGTACCAAGAGAAACTTTGAAAACCTACCTAACCTTATTACAACAAGCGCAATTTAATTTAGCCTAACCCAACTAAATATATTTTAGATACGTTAACATTAATTTAATAATAAACAAACACAATGAAATATATTTTTTTCGTTATGTTCAGAATTATTTTGGCGAAATTATTGCATACACAAATTTTCACTTGTCTTATATGGCAAGATGAGCGTTGCTATTTAAGCCAAAATCGCAAGTTTTACCTAATCTGCACGACATATATATATATATATATATATATATATATATATATATATATATATATATATATATATATATATATATATATTAATATTACGTCTCTCCTGACTCACAAAATGGGAATAAAACGTATTCAAACTGGCGTGTGAGTTTTAAGTCTCATTTACCTTGGGTTCAATCCCCACCCGTTCTGTGGGTTGATATATATTACGTCTTAAGCGAAATTCTTAATTCTACTGATTTCTATTACGTATTATAAAATTGAATTGGATTCGTAAAAAGTGTTAACTTATGTAAACTGCGGAAAATAAATTAGAAGATTGCAGAAATTCAGTAATGTTACTGAAAATGGTTAATAATTTCTTCCATCACAGTTTAAACCTTTGCGAAAATTCTACTTAAACCTCATTTTACTTTACATTTTAGAGGTTCATGTAACTGGGAAATGGAAGATATGGCAGACAATGACATTATAGCCAACAAGTGTTATAAGATCAGCAGCCAAGGTAGGAACCAGGAGTAATAAAGCCAAAAACACACACGGGTAGTTTTTCTCGAGTTCTCGTATTTTTCCACCACCAATATTTACAGTGTGTATAGAGTGCAATAGAGCAGCAGTGTAGGTAGATATAATACAAATTATAACTGCAGTAAGAGAGCAAAGTGAGTTCGCTCACTGTTAAGGCTTATTCCTCATACAAAAGTGACCAGTATGTGTAACCAGCCCTGTCAAGTGACAGACTGAGTCCAGTCTTGGAGTTTAGATATTATGTCATTTTGTTTACAGTAAACCCCCCTCTCTTTGACTGGTTGACATTTAAAACAGGCAGCCATTCACAGCGCAATAACTGCTAGCTTGGCTGATTAGAGGAAGTGCAAGAATTACGTGATGGACCCCAAATAATTTTTTTTTTCTATGGACCTCGACAGTACTCTTCAGAGAAATACGTTATGCCTGTGGGATAGCCCCTGAAGGCTGTTTTGGCTACAATTTATTTTGGATACTTTAAGGAGGACTGCTGTAAGAACATTCCCTACACATTACGTGCCTAAATTATAAGTGATATCTTAGCTACAGTAACAAGATGCTTCGACCTCACCTAAATCAAAATTCAACTTAATAAGGTCAAGACATTCATATAAATCATCTTGGAGGAAGAAAAGTGTGATTTCTCGGCAGTCCCTTTATGTGGTATTCATTAATGATGGTGGTGTCCTGAATCACAAGTACTGCAATAAACTAATAATGATTTGCTTAATACATTGCTAATCACAGCACGACCTCAAAGCCTACAAAGGTGTAATCATAGACTCCTTTCTCCGTGCCTTTGGGGTTTTACAGTGACGTGATGAATTAAAACGTATTGAAGAAGCTCTCGTCTCCTTGAATGAATGAAGCTGTCAACTCCTGCAGTCTGGCGCTGGCCAATATCCGACAGTGATTGGGATTCTTACTGAGCCGCGCTACCAGAGGCGTCAAAGAGGTGTCGAGAATTGATCGTTGGTGGCTGCACAAATATGGTCGCATTCCTACAAGTGTTGTGGTGCTAAACTGCAATGCCTTTCTCTGTGCTTGGACATCAGAGCAGAATAAATTACTGCCTCTCTGATGGAATTTTTGTGGTTGACACACGTATCTATATCCTCATACACAATTTCATTAGTGATAAATACTGATTTGGGATTGTGCTTGAAAATAACATTTGGATCTTTTTTTCAATTTCACCAGAATCAGTTGTAATAATTCAATTTTGACAGTATCTTCTTATTCCAGTAACAATAATATATATTAAGATCTGTTTGAATCTCTGTAATACTTATATATTATTGTTTAAGCAAATGTCTATATTGCATTCATATGTCTGTATGTCTGCTCTGTTGCTACAATTGGTCGACTTTTCAATTTTCCATGGGTGCATAACTCACAAAGAAGGACCTGACGAACAGGACATGTGTGCAAACATATTAGCAGTCAAAGTTTTGAGGAATAAGATAAACAGCAGATATTTGATTTTAAGTGCCTGTATTTCCCCACCACCAGTTTTATTAAAAATACATACAATATTTGCAATAGGTTTAATGAGAGAGTTAGAGAAAGAGAGAGAGAGAGAAAGAGAGAGAGGAGAGAGAGAGAGAGAGAGAGAGAGAGAGAGAGTATAAGAATGAGAATTCTCACGAATTACAGCTTAAACACCCATACAGAGGGCAAAACTCTCGTTTGTGTTAACCACCTAATAGTGTGTGAAACACTGAAGCTGGAGGGCCCCAGAGTACGGTAACCTACTCTGGGGCCCTCCTCCTCACTCTGGCCAACTTCAGTACAACTGGTAGTTACCCCGTATTCGAGCGGGGCGCTCATTCTCACCAGCGATAAGCTACCATGCTTTAAGGTGATTAATGATTGTATGCAGGATTGAGGTTACGTGTGATGTACACCGATAATAACATTCTCAGTGTACGCCACAAACAATAAGACAGTACGAAACTTTTAGGTCCTGGGACCTTATTTCAAGGTCGCCTAGTGAGTGATCTTGGAATAAACAACGTTCAGAACGTCAAGTATTCGTAATAAAATGTCTTAAGTATTGTCCTTTACCACAACGGCCCTTAACTTCAGCAAGGGGACGTGCCTAACTTGCTTTCGTAACTGTAACCTTAACGGCATCTGTTTTACTTACTTCCATAACCGTAACCTCAACAACGGAACTTGGGTAACTTACTTCTATAACCATAACCTCAACAACGGAACGTGGCTAACTTGTTTCCACAACTTTAACTACTTAGTGGAGTCATGTCTTAAGATGCACCAAGTTTTACACCTGAATATAAAGTCGTACTACTGAATGTACTGAAGAAAAGATATAACTACAGAGAAGGTTTTCAGTGTGACAGAGTTCCGCTTTGTGTATAACAGTGCTTCAGTGAAAGTCGTGACTGATCTTTATATAGAGCGAAACGTTGGCCCAATAAAAACGTGCATTGCAATTGTGTATTTTCTTAGTGGTTTAGCACAAACACTGTTCTACGTCACCTGGCCAGGAGTATGGTGGTGGTGATAGTGGTGTTTATCTACCTGGCCAGGAGTATGGTGGTGGTGATAGTGGTGTTTATTTACCTGGCCAGGAGTATGGTGGTGGTGATAGTGGTGTTTAGCCACCTGGCGAGGAGTATGGTGAGGATAGGAGAGGGGCAGTGGAGGAACTAAGTGGAAGGCTTTAAGGGGGCTGCAGCTCCCAACAGTTCCCACACACTCCTAGAAACCAAAAAATAAAAATAGTAATGACAATTATGCTACTTCAAAACAAATTTCCTAGCCCTCCTCCAGCTACACAGCCCCCTCCAGCTACACAGCCCCCTCCAGCTACACAGCCCCCTCCAGCTACACAGCCCCCTCCAGCTACACAGCCCCCTCCAGCTACACAGCCCCCCTCCAGCTATACAGCCCCCCTCCAGCTATACAGCCCCCTCCAGCTACACAGCCCCCCTCCAGCTACACAGCCCCCTCCAGCTACACAGCCATCCTCCAGCTATACAGCCCCTCCAGCTATACAGCCCCTCCAGCTACACAGCCCCCTCCTGCTACACAGCCCCCTCCAGCTACACAGCCCCCTCCAGCTACACAGCCCCTCCAGCTACACAGCCCCTCCAGCTTCATACCTCCCTCCAGCCACAAACCTCCATCCAGCCACACAGCCCCTTCAGATACACAGCCCCTCCAGATACACATCCCCCTCCAGCTACATCGCCCACCTCCAGCTACACAGCCCCCTCCAGCTACACAACCCCCTTCAGCTATATACCTCCCGCCAGCCTCATACCTCCCGCCAGCCACATACCTCCCTCCAGCCACACAGCCCCCTCCAGGCACACAGCCCCCTCCAACTACACAGCCTCCTCCAGCTACATACCTCTCTCCAGCTACACAGCCCCCTCCAGCTACACAGCCCCCTCCAGCTACACAGCCCCCTCCAGCCATACAGCCCCCTCGAGCTATACAGCCGCCTCCAGTCAGACAGTTTCCCCTCCAGTCACAACCCCCTAAGCCTCCAGTATAGAAATTCTTGAGCCGTTCTTGGAGCGGAGTTATCAGCAGGTGGTGGAGGATGAGGGTGGGGTCATCAGCAGGTGGATCGTATGGGGTGCTGTCATCAGCAGGTAGGGAGGCGGGGTCATCATCAGCAGGTAGGGGGCGGGGTCATCATCAGCAGGTAGGGAGGCGGTGTCATCATCAGCAGGTAGGGGGCGGGGTCATCATCAGCAGGTAGGGAGGCGGTGTCATCATCAGCAGGTAGGGGGCGGGGTCATCATCAGCAGGTAGGGAGGCAAGGTCATCATCAGCATGTAGGGGGCGGGGTCATCATCAGCAGGTAGGGGCGGGGTCATCATCAGCAGGTAGGGAGGCGGGGTCATCATCAGCAGGTAGGGGGCGGGGTCATCATCAGCAGGTAGGGAGGCGGGGTCATCATCAGCAGGTAGGGAGGCGGGGTCATCATCAGCATGTAGGGAGGCGGGGTCATCATAAGCAGGTAGGGGCGGGGTCATCATCAGCAGGTAGGAGGCGGGGTCATCATCAGCAGGTAGGGAGGCGGGGTCATCATCAGCAGGTAGGGACAGGGTCATCATCAACAGGTAGGGAGGCGGGGTCATCATCAGCAGGTAGGGGTAGGGTCATCATCAGCAGGTAGGGGGCAGGGTCATCATCAACAGGTAAAGGGCGGGGTCATTATCAGCAGGTAGGGACAGGGTCATCATCAGCAGGTAGGGAGGCGGGGTCATCATCAGCAGGTAGGGGGCAGGGTCATCATCAGCCGGTAGGGAAAGCAGGGTCATCATCAACAGGTAGGGAGGCGGGGTCATCATCAGCAGGTAGGGAGCAGGGTCATCATCAGCAGGTAGGGGACAGGGTCATCATCAGCAGGTAGGGGCAGGGTCATCATCAGCAGGTAGGGGGCAGGGTCATCATCAGCAGGTAGGGACAGGGTCATCATCAGCAGGTAGGGGGCGTGGCCATCATCAGCAGGTAGGGTCATCATCAGCAGGTAGGGTCATCATCAGCAGGTAGGGGCAGGGTCATCATCAGCAGGTAAGGGGCGGGGTCATTATCAGCAGGTAGGGACAGGGTCATCATCAGCAGGTAGGGAGGCAGGGTCATCATCAGCAGGTAGGGGCAAGGTCATCAGCAGCAGGTAGGGGCGGGGTTATCATCAGCAGGTAGGGAGGGCAGGGTCATCATCAACAGGAAGGGGTCGGAGTCATCATCAGCAGGTAGGGGTCGGGGTCATCATCAGCAGGTAGGGGCAGGGTCATCATCAGCAGGTAGGGGGCAGGGTCATCATCAGCAGGTAGGGGGCAGGGTCATCATCAGCAGGTAGGGGGGCGGGTCATCATCAGCAGGTAGGGGGCGGGGTCATCATCAGCAGGTAGGGACAGGGTCATCATCAGCAGGTAGGGGGCAGGGTCATCATCAGCAGGTAGGGGCAGGGTCATCATCAGCAGGTAGGGGCAGGGTCATCGTCAGCAGGGAGGGGCAGGGTCATCATCAGCAGGTAGGGGCAGGGTCATCATCAGCAGGTAGGGGGCAGGGTCATCATCAGCAGGTAGGGGGCGGGGTCATCATCAGCAGGTAGGGGGCAGGGTCATCATCAGCAGGTAGGGGGCAGGGTCATCATCAGCAGGGAGGGCAGGGTCATCATCAGCAGGTAGGGAGGGCAGGGTCATCATCAGCAGGTAGGGGGCAGGGTCATCATCAGCAGGTAGGGAGGGCAGGGTCATCATCAGCAGGTAGGGGGCAGGGTCATCTTCAGCAGGTAGGGGGGCAGGGTCATCATCAGCAGGTAGGGGGGCAGGGTCATCATCAGCAGGTAGGGAGGGGGCGGAGTCAACAGCAGCAGGTAGGATGCTTGTGGCTGAGTCAGTAGTGCGGTAGAGCTCAGCGAGAGAGGACGTACCAGCCTGGAGCTCCTGGTGTTGTGGTAGTTGAGAGGTCGAATGTTTTTTTTCACCTCCGTGGCGGCTCTCCGCACCCTGGCCATAATTACGAATTTCCCTGCGGCTTCACCTGCGAGCGGGGATGGAATACCTGTGCCGCAGGGTGCGCCCGGTGATAACTAAACGCGTTAGTGCGGCACACTTGTGTAACTAAATTGTTAGTGTTCATGAGTTTTTGTTAGTGAATGATGATGCGCCCTTCTTGTACGACACCTGCTGCCTCAGGTCAGTACTTGACCTCTTCTTCATATTACTATATATATATATATATATATATATATATATATATATATATGGTCCTTTTTAGCGGGTTGTACAAGTAAGAGAGGGAGCTGCTATTGTATTGAAGGATCACTGCCATAGGCCTACTGGCCCTTGTACCACCAGCGATGCTTCACTTGTCGTGCGCATTGTCCACAACTCTATTGCTAAACCAGAAATATGAAGAATTGTTAACCGATGTTTTTTTTTTTTTCAGTGCAAACCCGACTGATACAACTGATTTCCGTTGTTGCTAACGATTACAACTCACTCCTACGCCCCTACAACTCACTCCCACGCCCCTAAACTCACTCCCACGCCCCTACAAGTTACTCCCTCGTCCCTAGAACTCACTCCCACGCCCCTACAAGTTACTCCCTCGTTCCTAAAACTCACTACCACGCCCCTACATTTCACTATCACTCCCCTATAACTCTCACTCCTATAACTCTCTACCACACACCTATAACTCACTCCCACGCCCTTATAACTCACTCCCCACGGTGCTACAACTCACTCCCACTCCCCTACCACTCACTATCACGCCAGTACAACTCACTGCCACGCCCCTACAACTCATTCCCACGCCCCTACAACTCAATCTTACTCTACAACTCACTCCCACGCCCTTATAACTCACTCCCCATGGTACTACAACTCACTCCCACTCCCCTATCACTCACTACCAAGACAGTACAACTCACTGCCTCGCCCCTACAACTCAATCTTACTCGACAAATCACTCCCACGCCCCAATTACTCCCACACACTTCCATACAATGAATACCTCTCTTCCACATCACCCCCACACCCCCACAACTGTATTGGTATTGGAACGCCTAGTACGATTCACTGCTGATCGAAATGTTAAAATTATAGATTTCTTTACTAATTAAAAATTATTTTTAAATATCATTAGTTTTTAAAGGCAACTAAGAATTATTTTCTTTTGTGGATTTTTTGAAGATTATCAACAGTCTGATTGGTCAAAGATTGGACCACGATTTGGTGACGGTGTATCGAATCTTCACCAGGGCCGGATTAAGAGTTGTGGGGGCCAAGTGGTCCGTAACTTGTAAGGTTCCTAGAGTTAGCAGTTTGGGGAGAGGACCTAGGGCGAGCAACTTTTGGGGAGCCAAACAGCAAGAAACTTATGAGGGCCCCCACGGCAAGAAACTTGTGGGGGCCCCCAGCAAGAAACTTGTGGGGACCCCACAGTAAGAAACTTGTGGAGGCCCCCACGGCAGAAACTTATGAGGGCCCACACGGCAAGAAACTTGTGGGGGCCCCCACAGCAAGAAACTTGTGGGGGCCCCCACAACAAGAAACTTGTGGGACCCCTACGAACATCACCTCGTTTTCAGAATACACACTGCTTTTGTGTTATTGTTGAGCGTGTCGAGAAACTTCATACCTTTGATGAGTTTCGAGAGTTTTTCTATTCTCGCATCCCGGTCCTGGGGCAGACTTGTGGTACTTGCCTGGTCAACCAAGCTGTTGCTTCTGGCGGCCAGCTAATGTTTTTGTGTCTAGAATGACCAGAATTGATTTGACCGAGATTGGGTACATCAGCAGTGTGCTGCTACACTATTCTGTTTGATACTTATACATTGAGAACGATAGATGTGTTTCCATGACATGTTCCATCACACAGGATGGATCATAGACAAAGAAAACCGGTAGTGGAGTGTCTCAGTCGACAACTTGTCTGTACAAAGTGTTGAAATGTGTCCGACTTTGTCTTGTGGTGAGGGAGGACATGGCTAATACGTAGTGGGCCAGGAGCTAGAGTCCCAGTTTGCTCTCTCTCATCCTTTCAGTTTAGCACTGAAGGTGATTTTGCTTGCTACGGTATTCCTTAAGCTAGTCAAAAAAACCTCCGGTTTTGTCTGATTCTAGAATAAACGTCTTTGAAGGAGGATGTCTCAGTGCTGGTGAAGGGCTCTTGGTCCGAGGAAAGGGAGGGTAGTTCCAATTCTTTGGACCAAGAGCCGTGATTAACTCCGATTTAAGAGCTAGATTATCTGTACGGTTTTAGTGCTTTCCCATACATGTAATAGGAATAATATAAAATAATAATAATAATAATATTTAGACTAATAAGCAAATCCTAAGAAGTTTGTACTTACTCATATGTTGATACAGGGGTCGAGTCTCGGCTCCTGCTGTCCTTGAAGTACTGAAGATTTCTACATGTGATTGAAATCACATAAAGAATTACCTGGATAGGACTTGGACCTTCAACAGGCTTGTATGTGTTAGAGTGAGTGGAGGCAATTTTTTTTTTTATGATTTCACGTGCTGTTGGAGTGTGAGCAAGTAACATTTATGAAGGGATTCAGGGGTAACCGGTTAGCTAGACTTGAGTCTTGGAGGTGGGAAGCAAAATGGGGATATTGCAGTTTGAAGCTACAGCTGAAATGTTATGTCAGCACGCCTCTGACAAGACAGTGATTGACCGAATGAAGGTGACACTATTTCCTCGTTTTTTTTTCTGGGCACCCTACCTCAGTGGGAGGCAGCCGGAGGGTTAGGTTAGGTTAGATAAGGTTTGTCAGGAAACAGGACAAGTGTTTCCTGGCTCGGGTCTTAGTCATATGATGACCCGCCACTTTAGCTTTCGGTCATCTGACAGAGACCTTCCACTGGCTTACCGGGTAAAATCTGGACATGATGTAAAAGACAATCTTCTTCTGAGTACTCAAGGTAAAACAATCAAATATAGCAAGAAATAAATTATGAACGCCTCCAGTAAAAGAAGAATTTAATCAGACTAAATTTGTGAACGCTCCAGTGAAGAGAGAATTTAAATACTAAATTCTTGTGTGTTGAGGCAAGATGTGTGGGATTATTATTATTATTATTATTATTATTATTATTATTATTATTATTATTATTATTATTAATCATTATTATTAATATTATTGTTATTGTTATTTTCTTTTTCATTTTAATTTTTTTTCTGTTTCTTTTTGTTTTTCTTCATGTTCATCAATCATCTTCAGTCATCATCAGTTATCATCAATCTTCAGTCATCATTAGTCATCATCAATCATCTTCAATCATCTTCAGTCATCATCAATCATCTTCAGTCATCATCAGTCATCATCAATCATCTTCAGTCATCATCAGTCATCATCAATCATCTTCAGTCATCATCAATCATCATCAATCATCTTCAGTCATCATCAATCATCATCAATCATCTTCAGTCATCATCAGTCATCATCAATCATCAATCATCTTCAGTCATCATCAATCATCTTCAGTCATCATCAGCTATCATCAATCTTCAGTCATCATCAGTCATCATCAATCATCTTCAATCATCTTCAGTCATCATCAATCATCTTCAGTCATCATCAGTCATCATCAATCATCTTCAGTCATCATCAGTCATCATCAATCATCTTCAGTCATCATCAGTCATCATCAATCATCAATCATCTTCAGTCATCATCAATCATCATCAATCATCTTCAGTCATCATCAGTCATCATCAATCATCAATCATCTTCAGTCATCATCAATCATCTTCAGTCATCGTCAATCATCAGTCATCATCAATCATCAATCATCTTCAGTCCTCATCAATCATCTTCAGTCATCGTCAATCATCAGTCATCATCAATCATCATCAACCATCTTCAGTCATCATCAATCATCTTGAGTCATCATCAATCATCTTCAATCATCATCAGTCATCATCAATCATCTTCAGTCATCATCAGTCATCATCAATCATCAGCCATTATCAATCATCAGTCATAAATCATCAGTCATTATCAATCATCATCAGTCATCATCAATCATCATCAATCATCAGTCATTATCAATCATTATCAGTCATTATCAATCATCAGTCATCATCAATCATCTTCAGTCATCATCAGTCATCATTAATCATCTTCAGTAATCAATCATCAGTCATCATCAGTCATCATCAATCATCAGTCATTATCAATCATCAGTCATCATCAGTCATCTTCAGTCATCAATCATCAGTCATCATCAATCATCAGTCATTATCAATCATCAGTCATCATCAATCATCATCAGTCATCATCAATCATCAGTCATTATCAATCATCATCAGTCATTATCAATCATCATCAGTCATCATCAATCATCAGTCATTATCAATCATCAGTCATCATCAATCATCATCAATCATCATCAGTCATTATCAATCATCATCAGTCATTATCAATCATCATCAGTCATCGATCATCATCAGTCATCAATCATCAGTCATCAATCATCAGTTATTATCAACCATATATTAATATCTGGTCAAATAAAAAGTTTTTTTTTTTTTGAAAAGCAAAACTTCGAGGGAAAAAATCTATTTGTAGACGGCGCCAAAAAATTATTAGTCCACTTTATAAACTAGCTGGAAAAAAAAGTGACAGAAATTTCATTAATATGGATCTGTGTTTGATACGAGGACCTGGCCTCGTTGAGGTCAATAAAGAGACGTCATGTGTCCACTCATCCAGTTACTGGCCAGATCTAACCTTGCTTAACCTGACGCTGTCTTTAAGGGACTCGATAATTGCTCTTGTGTTAGCCTTGGAACTTTCTTAAAGCTAAAGATATCCATGGAGTTATCTTAAAGCTAAAGCTATCCATGGAGGCACCTTAAAGTTAAAGATATCCGTAAAGTTATTTGTAAGGCGAAGATATCCATGGAGGTATCTTAAAGAAAAGCTAAAGATATCCACACATCTATGTTAAAGATAGATATGCTAGTGAAGCTATCCTAAAGCTGAATATATTTATGGAGCTATAGCAAAACTACGGCTATCTTAATGCTAAAAATAGCAACGAAGCTATAGTAAAGCTAAAGTGCTTTAATGTAAAAATATGGAGATATCTTAAAACTTAAGATAACCATAGAGCTATCTTTAAGCTAAAGATATGGAGCTATGTTATAGCTAAATACATCAAAGACACGGAAGATATCCACGCAACCACCTTAAAGATAAAGATATCGATGGGGTTGTCTTAAAGAATATCCAAATATCCATGGAGACGCCTTAAAGCTGAAGATATCCATGAGATTGTCTTAAAGCTAAAAATGTTCATGGAGCAGTCTTAAAGCTAAGGATATCTTAAAGCTGAAAGATATTTATAGAGCTAGCGTAAAGCTTCTCGCCCCACTTCTATCCCTCTCTGGGATAGATAGATACTAGAACGGTTTCATCTAAGCTAAGGCACTGACTACCTCGTCTTCCTCTGTCTCCAGTTTCAACACCTTCAAATAACCTCTGTGTTGAATTGATAAAGGCACTGGTTGGTACGTCAAGGCTGCGTCTGTTCTTTTCTGTGTCACCTCAGTATCACCAGCCAAGGATGTACAATGAAGCACATTGTGTTTGAGAACGTGACTATAAAGCTGCACTTACTTCAAACACTTGGAATGAGATAAAAAGTTATTAGAATGTATTCACCGAGTGATACATAATCCTCAGTGTATGTGTGCAGCGGTGATGATGGGATGGCAATAAAGATACCCAGGTGTTCCACATGTGTCTTCGTCATTATGTGAGTACATCATTACGACCACGATACTAGAATTTGTATGTGGGTATCAACCACAGAAGACGCGGTGAGCCTCCAGTCTGATATAAGTCAGGTCTTCCAGGTGACCTCTGGCGAATAAATGATATTTAGTGAGAGGAAACATAAATGAGATTAAAGTGACAGGCAAATTCAAATAATTCATAACAACAGAATGTAATGTGAGAGACGTGGTAGTAATAATGTCAGAAGATCTCACATTCAAGAAGAATGATGGGTTGGATGACTAGAACTTTCAAACTAGGGATGCCAAGCCAATGTTGACTCTTCAGGTTACTCGCTCTCTCGAAGGACGGAATATTGGCGAAGCGAAACTGCAGAACAGGAAAAAGTACAGAGAATCCTCAAAGCTTGTATAAACTCAGTCAAACATCTAAATTACTGGGAGCACTTGAAGTCCTTCGAAATGTACTCCCTAAAACGTAGGCGAGAAAGATGCATCATCTACGCCTGAAAGTTTTTGGAAGTATTGGTCCCAAATCTGCACACCAAAATCAATACAAATGAATGAGCACTCGAAGAGGCAACTAAATAAGTGTAATTGGGCCAAGACTCTTCAACATCCTTCATGCATAAGTGAAATTGCCAACAAACACGTAGCTGTCTACGAGAGGAATCTTGATAAGTTCTTAAACTTAGTATCTGATGAGCAGGAATGTGGTGCATGCCCTGGACTGCGGTCGGCGGGCACCAACAGCCTGATCTATCACGCCAGAAACCAGGAGGTCTAGTCTGGGACAGGGCCGGGGAGGCGGTTGCTCCCGGAAACTACTACAGGTAGGCTACAGGTACAGGTATCCATGAAGCTATCTTGAAACTGAAGATATCCATGAAGCCATCGCACAGCTGATAATATCCATAGAACTATCTTAATAAATATACAATCTTTCAATCCATGGAATGGTAGGTTAGCTCCAATTCCTTGGATCAGAACCTTACACCGGTATACAAGGACACTGTGGGTACTCGAACCTTCGTCCGCTGATACCAACCTCTGGTCTTTCTCCACACAAGATGTAGTTGATTGGATCTTCCCTCGAGGAAGGTGCCTTGATACCGACGATGGGCTCTTGATTCAAGAAACTGGAGCTAGCCGTCCCACGGATCGAACCTGTTTACCTCCCATTTCCCAGGCGATGTATAACTCCCTACGGGTTTAGCACCTCCCCGTGAATATAAATATAGCAACACACAGTGGTTTACAGCGGTACAGTAAGACTGCATCTTAGGGTCACAGTGGTTTACAGCGGCACAGTAAAGCTACGTCATTGCACCACAGTGGAATACAGTGGTACACAAAGGTAACAAAGTGATTCCAAAGTGATTTTCTGCTGTACTTACCAAGTCACTCAGTTACTGGGTGGCGAGGGAGTCATAAATCTGAAATAATTGGTACTTATTAAAGCCGACGTCATTTCCCAGAGATAAATGCATCATAATGACTAAATTTAACCAAAATTACTGGAATTTTTATAATTAATATTCTCTCCTTAAAAAATAAAACAAAAGAGATTATTGTGTGATTTTTTTTATTGTTTAAAACCACTGTAAAAATAGACGATATTTTCTTTGGTAATCAGTTCCTTAACTTTGATAGTGGGATTATGCAAGTGGGGATGTAGGTGAAAACACTAACTTGTACTAGATGAAACACTTAACCTGAGTGGGTTATTCACAGTAAGGAATGTTAGAGACTTCATCCTCCGTTCTCTAATCGGGTCTCGGTCTCAACCATTGCGTTAGAAACTAACATTTCCCCCTCAATCGCGATGTGTCTGGGAGCAATAGACTGCTGGGGTGATACGGAAAGTGTCTCACCATTGTCCCCTGTGTCGAGGGCTCCTCCGGGACATTTGTGAGAGAGAGTTCTGTGGGATGTCGAGGAGAGATCGCTTGGCAGAGCACTCTACTCACATACTGAGTGTCCGTGGTTCGGTTCCCGGCACCGGTGGGTTATGTTTCCTTACACCTGCTGCCTCTCTTCACCTAGCAGTGAGTAGGTACCTGGGTGTGTGTTAGTCGACTGTTGTGGGTGGCATCCTGGGGGTGGTTGTATACCTTAGAATAGAGCTGGGATTTTAAATGAGCTGAGGTAGGATAACAGCTGATCTGCGCAAAACAAAATGGGAAGACCGTAAAAAAGTATATAGTGAATAAAAAAAAAAGTGCTTATAATAAGTAGTAGTATAAAAAAAAGAAGGATTAAAATTTTAGCTGGTGTAAAAGACCCAGAGATCTTAGTGCATTTATTTTAGTATGTGGCATATATTTCTGTGAAACTCCACCAATGAATTATATTATTGTTATTGTTATTATTATTATTATTATTATTAGTGTTATTATTCTGGCATGATAGCCTATGGCTCCTTGGGAATGAGAGATAATCAGGTTTGACCGGACGAAGGCAGGACTAGAGAAGAGGGATTGAAAGTTCTATTAGAAGGGAAAATGGAAAACTAAACGTATTTAGACGTTGAGGAGACAATGTATCATCAGATGGATTTATGAAGCATGACATAAATCACAAAGACTACGGAATGGAAATTTCAGTGATGTTGAGAAATCTATGGACAGAAGTTTGGCAATGAAGACTGAAAAGAATTTACGCCTCAAAGAGTAGTTTTAGCGAAGCTTTCATACAGGTTTAACGCTTATTTTTTAAATTACCGAAACTTCTGGCTGTGGAACATCTTTGATTGTTGCCTCTAGCAGGAGGTTGGAGAGTAGACATTTCTTGATTGAGATCTATGTGAGGTGTGAATATTGTGTAGAGAAGAGGAACTGTTGATATTGTTTGGTCATGAAGCGAAAGTGGAGCAAAATATAAGAAAATAAGGTGTACAAGTCTGGGGTGATGGAAGGTGTTGTGGATGTCTGAGAAAGAGTTATAAAAGCGTTATGTAGAAGGTAAGGAGAGACAGGAGCTTAAATACCAAACACACTTGTATCACCATGGCTATATTTATAAAGAAATTCGGAAAATTGGAATAATTTTGGTGACAAGAATTACAATATCTGCTCTGCATCTGAGTGAAATTCTTATTGAGACTAAATTGAGGGACAGTTTATGTGAAGCTGTACACTAGGCTATTGTCGACCGTACAACACTCACGTCTACAACGAATTCTGGAGAAAGTTGTGACATGTCTACCAAGTGCCATACGAGGTGATACATTGCCAAGGGACTATAAAATAGATTGGACATCTAGGAGGGTACCTTCCTTCTTACGACCATCCTCACGGAAGCAAATGCTATGTTTCGAGCTATATATATATATATATATATATATATATATATATATATATATATATATATATATATATATATATATATGAGAAGTGGAATATTCAAACGGCTTCAGGAAGAAATCCAAATATTCTTCCTTGATGCCTTTTTATCCACTTCTCCGAGGCTATGGGTCCCACAATTTGCACCAGAGGTGGACCCCATCCTATATATAAAAAAAAAAATATATATATATATATATATATATATATATATATATGTAGTGCCGAATAGGTAAAATTTACTATTTTGGCTTAAATAGCACGCTCTTCGTGCCGAATAAGGCAAGCGAAAATTTGTTTATGCAATAATTTCGCAAAAATCATTCTGAACCTAACGAAAAAAATATATTTCAATGTGTTTGTTTATCATTAAATTATTCTAAACTTATCTAAAATATATTTAGTTGGATTAGGCTAAATTAAATTGCGCTTGTTATAATAAGGTTAGGTAAGTTTTCTAATGTTCTTTTTATACAAAATTATTAATTTTTACATTAACATAAATGAAAAATATATATCTTTAAACGTATAAGAGAAAATTGTATAAAGGGCTTAATTTTAAATGAGTTCTTGCTAATTGACCAATATACTACATTGGGTATCTAGTAATGATTATTGATAAGCATATTTCTGGATATATGTTATTTCAAAACGAAATCTTAATTTTCCTAATCAAAATGAGTAATGAAACTAAACTGTTCTGGTAGTGGACATGTGATTGAGGGAGGAGAGGAGAGGAGAGGAGAGGAGAGAGGAGAGGAGAGGAGAGGATAGAGGAGAGGGAGAATTCATCAGGTCAAGCATGACAATAATAGCGACCTTCTCTTAACACAACCCTCGTTTACGCAATCAATGCAATATTGCAAGGCATGCAAATGAAGCCAGGAATGAAGACGTTACTTGAGAGAGACTCCCAGTCTAGTGAGCTGGACGCCAGTCACTGTCTAGTGAGCTGGACGCCAGTCACTGTCTAGTGAGCTGGACGCCAGTCACTGTCTAGTGTGCTGGACGCCAGTCACTGTCTAGTGAGCTGGACGTCAGTCACTGTCTAGTGTGCTGGACGCCAGTCACTGTCTAGTGAGCTGGACGTCAGTCACTGTCTAGTGTGCTGGACGCCAGTCACTGTCTAGTGTGCTGGACGCCAGTCACTGTCTAGTGAGCTGGACGCCAGTCACTGTCTAGTGAGCTGGACGCCAGTCACTGTCTAGTGTGCTGGACGTCAGTCACTGTCTAGTGTGCTGGACGCCAGTCACTGTCTAGTGAGCTGGACGTCAGTCACTGTCTAGTGTGCTGGACGCCAGTCACTGTCTAGTGTGCTGGACGTCAGTCACTGTCTAGTGTGCTGAACGTCAGTCACTGTCTAGTGAGCTGGACGTCAGTCACTGCCTAGTGTGCTGGACGTCAGTCACTGTCTAGTGTGCTGGACGCCAGTCACTGTCTAGTGAGCTGGACGCTAGTCACTGTCTAGTGTGCTGGACGTCAGTCACTGTCTAGTGTGCTGGACGCCAGTCACTGTCTAGTGTGCTGGACGCCAGTCACTGTCTAGTGTGCTGGACGTCAGTCACTGTCTAGTGTGTTGGACGTCAGTCACTGTCTAGTGAGCTGGACGTCAGTCACTGTCTAGTGTGCTGGACGTCAGTCACTGTCTAGTGTGCTGGACGTCAGTCACTGTCTAGTGTGCTGGACGTCAGTCACTGTCTAGTGTGCTGGACGTCAGTCACTGTCTAGTGAGCTGGACGTCAGTCACTGTCTAGTGAGCTGGACGCCAGTCACTGTCTAGTGTGCTGGACGCCAGTCACTGTCTAGTGTGCTGGACGTCAGTCACTGTCTAGTGAGCTGGACGTCAGTCACTGTCTAGTGAGCTGGACGCCAGTCACTGTCTAGTGTGCTGGACGTCAGTCACTGTCTAGTGTGCTGGACGCCAGTCACTGTCTAGTGTGCTGGACGTCAGTCACTGTCTAGTGTGCTGGACGCCAGTCACTGTCTAGTGAGCTGGACGTCAGTCACTGTCTAGTGAGCTGGACGCCAGTCACTGTCTAGTGAGCTGGACGCCAGTCACTGTCTAGTGTGCTGGACGCCAGTCACTGTCTAGTGTGCTGGACGTCAGTCACTGTCTAGTGTGCTGGACGCCAGTCACTGTCTAGTGTGCTGGACGTCAGTCACTGTCTAGTGAGCTGGACGCCAGTCACTGTCTAGTGTGCTGGACGCCAGTCACTGTCTAGTGAGCTGGACACCAGTCACTGTCTAGTGTGCTGGACGCCAGTCACTGTTCAGTGTGCTGGACGCCAGTCACTGTCCAGTGAGCTGGACGCCAGTCACTGTCTAGTGAGCTGGACGCCAGTCACTGTCTAGTGTGCTGGACGTCAGTCACTGTCCAGTGAGCTGGACGCCAGTCACTGTCCAGTGAGCTGGACGCCAGTCACTGTCTAGGAAACAGGACTTAAGTCACAGTATAGTGAGAAGGACGCCAGTCACTGTCCAGTAGCACCGTCAAGTAACACCGGTCACTGTCCAGTAACACCAGCCAGCGTCCAGTAACACCAGCCACCGTCCAGTAACACCGGTCACTGTCCAGTAACGCCGGTTACTGTCCAGTAACGCCAGTCACTGTCCAGTAACACCAGTCCCACTCCAGTAACACCAGTCACCACCCAGTAATGGCAGTCACCACCCAGTAACGCCAGTCATTATCCAGTAACACCAGTCATCGTCCAATAACACCAGTCATCGTTCAGTAACGCCAGTCACTGTCCAGTAACGCCAGTCATCGTCCAGTAACACCAGTCATCGTCCAGTAACACCAGTCATCGTCCAGTAACACCAGCCACCGTCCAGTAACACCAGTCGCCGTCCAGTAACACCGGTCACTGTCCAGTAACACCAGTCACCGCCCAGTAACGCCAGTCACTGTCCAGTAACGCCAGTCATTATCCAGTAACACCAGCCACCGTCCAGTAACGCCAGTCACTATCGAGTAACGCCAGTCACTATGCAGTAACACCAGCCACCGTCCAGTAACACTAGTCACCGTCCAGTAACACCAGTCACCGTCCAGTAACACCAGCCACCGTCCAGTAACACCAGCCACCGTCCAGTAACACCAGCCACCGTCCAGTAACACCAGCCACCGTCCAGTAACACTAGTCACTGTCCAGTAACACCAGCCACCGTCCAGTAACACCAGCCACCGTCCAGTAACACCAGCCACCGTCCAGTAACACCAGCGACCGTCCAGTAACACCAGCCACCGTCCAGTAACACCGGTCACTGTCCAGTAACGCCAGTCACTGTCCAGTAACACCTGTCCCACTCCAGTAACACCAGTCACCGCCCAGTAACGCCAGTCACTGTCCAGTAACACCAGTCACCACCCAGTAATGCCAGTCACTGTCCAGTAACGCCAGTCATTATCCAGTAACACCAGCCTCCGTCCAGTAACGCCATTCACTATCCAGTAACACCAGCCACCGTCCAGTAACACCTGCCACCGTCCAGTAACACCAGCCACCGTCCAGTAACACCAGCCACCGCCCAGTAACACCAGCCACCGTCCAGTAACACCAGTCACTGTCCAGTAACACCAGTCACTGTCCAGTAACGCCAGTCACTATCCAGTAACACCAGCCACCGTCCAGTAACACCAGCCACCGTCCAGTAACGCTAGTCACTATCCAGTAACACCAGCCACCGTCCAGTAACACCAGTCACCGTCCAGTAATACCAGTCACCGTCCAGTAACACCAGTCACCGTCCAGTAACACCAGTCACCGTCCAGTAACACCAGCCACCGTCCAGTAACACCAGCCACCGTCCAGTAACACCAGTCACCGTCCAGTAACACCAGCCACCGTCCAGTAACACCAGCCACCGTCCAGTAACGCCAGTCACTATCCAGTAACGCCAGTCACTATCCAGTAACGCCTGTCACTATCCAGTAACGCCAGTCACTATCCAGTAACGCCAGTCACTATCCAGTAACGCCAGTCACTGGCCAGCAACACTAATCACTATCTAGTAACGCCTGTCACTTTGCTAGTTCCCTGCTGCTTCTCGCTATAAGACTCAACACGTTGCAAGTGTGACCAACGGGAACGTCATCAGGGGTTGTCAATACCGTAATTGACTGATTGATAATAACCACTGCAATAGACAATTCGATAATTGCTTTTATTAAATTACAATATTTATTAAATATGTTAAACGAAGCTTTAATTAAGACGGTATATGCATATGTAATACGACTTACTATCGACACTAACAGCCTGGCGGATCAAAGTCCGAATTTTGGATATTTAACCTGGAGGATCGAGCCTCCGGTACTTCTTAACCTGAATAATTCGCATGTGTTTAGCGCTTCAAATAATAATAAAAATAAAATAATTTAAAAATAAAAACAATAATAACTTGGGAGTGACAGTATCAGAGGATCTCACCTTGAAGGATCACAACAGTGTCATTATCACATCTGCCAGGAAAATGGTAGCATGGATAATGAGAACTATCAAAACAAGGGATGTCATGACAATTATGATTCTCTTTAAGTTACTTCTTCTCTCTAGGCTGGAATACTGCTTTATAAGAGCACTATTCAAGGCAGGTGAAACTACAGATCTAGAGAAAGTACAGAGAACCTTCACTGCACTTATTAGTTCAGTAATGCACCTTAATTACTGGGAATGTTTGAAGTCCCTTGACCTGTACTCAGGTGCATTACCATATTCCTTGTCTCCGCTTCTCCAGTCTCAGTCGACCATTTTAAAAGTTCTTTATAACAAAGTGAGTTTGTAACGTAGATTCCTATTCTCTCTGTGACTTATAAACTCTGTCACATCTTTTCACACCGTGGCCGGTGACACTCTATGAATGTAGCTATACTATTTAAATGAAGTAGGAATTGGTTTATATCTATATTTTTCAGGCATTAACCAAGGAAAGTCGTCCACTTTCCTGTTCCATTTAGCTTTTTCAGTAAGAATTCTGTTAAGAATTGAAACTCCTTGTGCAAACTGCTAAGGATTTGTGAGAGGGGATTTCCCATTGCCGTACCAAATTTTTCGCCGTAAAACTGGTTAACAAGCTTGGCATAAACACTATAAAGTTTAATAAGTTCAGTGTCTGTTGTCATAAGCAATGGTAAATCATATGTAGATAGGTCTTTATGCAGGAAACGTAATAAGTAATCAACTGGGACTTTCGTGTTTAACGATATGACATCAAAACTAACTATATTATAATAATTTAAGTCAAATATGACACTTAATTTGGCAACCAAACCAATGTAATTCCTAACATTAGAGTTAGAAACTTTGCTTACAATTGGGCTCAATATATCAACTATCCATTCGGATAATTTGTAGGCGACTGAGTGAGTGGAGCTAATAATGGGCCTGGCTGGATTACCTGGTTTATATGTTTTGATTAATCCAAACATTTATGGTAAAGATGGCTTGGTCGTATTTTTTTTTATTAATACATCTTTGCCTTAGTAATTTTGAATAAAAATGATTACGAAGGTAAGATGAATAATCTCCTGAATAATACTGATAAATATTGCAAAATCAGAAATAATCTTTTAGATTAAGTTAATAGCAATTTTAATAAAACAAGAAAATTTTGAGACGTTCTATTTCCTTTCTGCTCGTTAAATGGCCTCTGGGAATGATAGCCTGGGTAATCATGCTGTTAGCTCGGCTTCTCTAATGACGATGACCTCGGAAATTTTGTTATTTGTTCTTTCATTCAATTCTTTCAAGTGTATAGGACGAAGGTGGAAATAAATGGTATAAAATACCGACACAATGGAAAAATAAACACATAAGCAGTATAATGTATACATTATTTTGATTGGTGTGTGTGTGTGTGTGTGTGTGTGTGTGTGTGTGTGTGTGTGTGTGTGTGTGAGTGTGTGTGTGAGTGTGTGTTGTGTTGTCTCCGCATCTCATTTTAATCATCTTCCTCATTTTCCCAACATTTCAACTCACCATTCTTTCTCTGACCCTCCCACCTTTCTCGTGTCCTGTCTTCACCGTCCCTCCCTCTCCACTGCCCCTCACTTTCACCCTTCATTTATTTCTACCTCTTTTTATCCCACTGTCTCTCCCTCCCTCCCTTCCCTTCCTTCATCTCAGTTTCCTCTCTCTCTTCTTTCCACTCTCCTTTTAGTTCCTCTCCTCGCCTCTCCCTGCCTCTCACTTTCTCCTTTATCTCACCCCTTCCCCTTCCCTCCCTTACCCTGTCCCCTCCCCCGCCACGAGAGTTTCACCCCGCTCTTCTGGTACTCAGACCACGAAACTTAAACATTACTAGTTTCTCTGGTTTTTGCTTCCCGTTTTCTCCTTCAGACCCATTTCTTCCCTCCTTTGCTGATGAGAAGGTAGGAGAGAACGAGAGGGAAAGGAGGGAGCGTGCAGGAGTAGGAAAGAGGGACCTTTGGGATTGGGAGGGGAAGGAGAGGGATGGGAACGCGATAAGAGGTGGATATCAGGCAATTGCTGATAACCTTGTATATGCCACCCCGGGGTAACTTTCTTGCACGCGTGGAGCCCAGGTGGAATGTATAATGCTAGTGGTGGTGGTGGTATTATTGGTTGTGGTGATGGTGGTAGTGGTGATGCTTGTTGATGGTACTGGTGATTGGTGGTGGTGGCTATGGTGATGCTTGTTGATGGTACTGGTGATTGGTGGTGGATGTGGTGGTGGTGGTGTGGTCATCAGTATGAGCACTCCGTTATGGGGCAGATTACATGCCGTGAGAGGCCAAGCTGATGGATGGTTAGATCGTGACCCTTGTGGTGCAATACATTTCTCTCTCTCTCTCTCTCTCTCTCTCTCTCTCTCTCTCTCTCTCTCTCTCTCTCTCTCTCTCTCTCTCTCTCTCATTGTAAGAATAAGTTGCACACAAATCAGTAAACGAGTTGTACTGTATGGCTTGTAGTACAATAGCTGATTTTTCGTATATTTATTGCATATGTTAACTGTCTTGTGGTATAACAACTGTCTTCTGGTTGTTCACAGTACTGATAAGCAGGCAACACACAATCTCTCAGTTGTTTAAAGCCCAAGCAAAATAATAACTCCAACCACTTCACTTTATTCTACTTTGAATAGAAGTTTTTTTTATATTTAACAAATAAATGGATATACCAGCAGCTAAACAGGATGGGAGGGAAGCTAAATATGTTTTTCCTGTCTTATTCCATCACACAGGATGGGGTACATATGTAGGAGCAGCTACTGGAGCTTCAAAGGTTTCCTTATGACAGAGCTGGAGTTACTATTACTGTCTTACGGGATGACCTTCCAGAGATAGAATTGGGGAATAGAAAGAAAGGAACGGTTGCCAGACTATCCAAGAGAGTGACTCATACTTGAGGTGTGAGTGAACTCCAGCCTCTTTAAGAGACTGGTTCTTCTGTTACGGTTGTACTAATGGTACTGTGCTTTAGCAGTTTAAGTACGTAAGTAACGTTCCTTTAAAGATTCAGCTCGTGGTTCTTTATAATCACTGCAAAGTTAAATTTGAAGTCTTGAGTATTTAATGTGAACTTATCGGTATTACCCTCACATCCGGACAAGTTCCTTCCTTATATTTGTCCAGAGTTTTATTTACATGTATGGGTAACTTTCTTCGTTGAATTTTTTTTAATTCCATTCAGAATGTATCTGAAGAGACACCTGGCGAGAAGGGATGTGTAGTAAATTTAATTTCAACAAACCAAGAACTGACTAAGATGGAATAAACAATAAAGTGCGAAACGTTCCATGGGTAACCATCTAGAGGAAACTTTACCCAGAACAATGTATGGAAAAGCTGAATGCAGCAGTGTGACGTTAATGAGTTGTGATACCGTAATAACCAACATAATAATATTCATATTTGTACATGTACAAGGTATACAGATCTAGCTGACATCAATGAGATACTACTATATAGAAAGCTCCTTGTTATTCAGAGCATTTCGGGCTAATTAGGTCAATTTTGTCCCAGGATGCGACCCACACCAGTCAACTAACACCCAGGTACCCATTACTACTGATGGGTGAACAGGGACAACAGGTGTCTTAAGGAATATATTTTACAGCCCAGTGATAGATGCAACATAAGCGCAACTACGAACATTGCAATTTTCTTGACAAAGACAACTTAGCTGGGGAAATACTGTGTGAGCGACTGGTACCAGGTACCCATTATTACTGATGGGTGAACATGGACAACGGGTGTAAGGAAACACGTCCCAACATTTCCACCCCTTCGCCGGGAATCGAACCCGGACCCCTCACCGTACTAAGCGAGATCTTTAACCACCAGGCCACGGGCCACTGAGAAATGTTGTATTGGAAGACATATTCTCTTAAACAGAGCTTTAAGAAGTTTATACAATCTTTATAAACTTGATGAAGCTCTATTTAGGGCGAAACATCGTATAATAAAAAAGCTGGCTCAGCCATGTGTGTAACACATATCAAATTTGTTTGTCGCTTGTATTCAAAACACTGTGAAGGACTTGTGTTGGGATTGTTGGTACTTACGTTTTAGTTTTCTCTGCAGTGTGTGGCATCCCAATTCCCTGTTCTGGTTTAATGTCTCAGGTTCGAAGAATTTAAAATATCTCAGACTCACCAAAAATTTAAAAGTCCCATATGAGCTGAGATTAAAAGGCTTCGTGTTGTTGTTCTCTTGTTAATATATTCGCTATTTAAAAAATCACCTGTCGTGGTCATAAGATGACTTGTTCAGGTACCTGTACCAGGTACAGGTAGGTACACCAGGACGGGTACTGGACCGGGTCTTCTCCATGTGGTGACCCGGCAATGGCTCCCGAAGGAGTGTCGAAGTTTGTACGAGTGATGTATCGTTTATAGCTCTATGATACGGGCACAGAGAGCCTCCTTCAGGTCAGGTGGAGTACCGTTGACACTACTATAACAAGGGCAGTTGATACTACTGTGGAAGCGAGGCGAGACGATGTGACTAACGACACTTGAAGGTAGGTTAGCAGGGAACCCGAGTTGAATTTAATCCAAGTGTTACTATTATGGGCCACGGCAGCAGCGACCACTGGCTTGCGCGTGCTGAATTCAGCTGTTTTAGTGTTGTGTTGATTGTAAAGTGGTAGTTCAATTTCTCGTAAAACTTGTCTGCCTCTGCTGAGAAACTCGTGTCTTTCGTCCAAGTCCTATTTTATTTTCTTGTTTTCCACAATACTTACGAAGGAAACCAAATACTTTCAAGAATTTATTTTTGCGGAAAATTCCTTCGAGCAAATATTCCAATACTGACAGTGTCTCGAGTGAGCTACTCTGCGTCCCTCAGAGTGACGTGTTCTATTAGGGCAGAGAGACGAGTTCTATTGGTAAAAGACGTGTTCTATTAGGGCAAAGTAACGTGTTATTACTTAAGAGACGTGTTCTATTGAAAGTGACGTGTTCTTTTTAGGGCAGAGAGACGAGTTCTATTGGGAAAAGAGACGTGTTCTATTAGGGCAAAGTAACGTGTGTTATTAAGAGACGTGTTCTATTGAGAGGAAAGTGACGTGTTCTATCTGGAGGTGTTAGCACTGACAGAAGGGGTAAGACGTGTAGTAGCAGCAAATTATAAAAGTTAACTACCACTGCTGTGTTGTGTGTATGTCTGAGATACATGTATCACATGTCATATATATGCATACTATGAATCACTGCATATAACATGTATCGTTGCATATAATATATGAATTAGTGCGTCTAACGCATGCATTACTATTTATTACGCATGAATCACTGTTGATGGAACATGAATCACTGCACATAACACCCGAGTCACTGTTTATAGAACATGAATTACACTGCATTTAACGCATGAATAGCTGCACATAACGCACCAGCCACTGCTTATAGAATATGAATCACTGTATATATCGCATAAAACACTATAATACATGAATCAATGCATGTAAAAGGAATCACTGTATATAACGCATGAATTACTGCATTTAACAGTAATCACTATATCACATGAATCACTGTATATAACGCATGAATCACTATATATAACGCATGAATACTACGTATAACAGGAATCACTGTATATAAAGCATGAATCACTATAAAGCATGAATCACTGCATGTAACATGAATCATTGCATATGACAGGAATCATTGCATATAATAGGAATCACTGCATATAATAGGAATCACTGCATATCGTCAAAATCCAAGGATGTAACACACAGTTTCACAAAATTCTATTATGCATTACTATCACATAGATCCACTTTTGTTTATAACAGTTCAGGAAAATTCTCCTTCGTGTCTCTCTTGTCACCACACTCCACTGTATATAACCACTGTATATAACCTAACTCTACTCAAGAATTACTGCATATAAGCAACCTCTACTCAAGAATCACTGCATATAAGCAAACTCTACTCAAGAATCACTGCATATAAGAAACCTCTACTCAAGAATCACTGCATATAAGCAAACTCTACTCAAGAATCACTACATATTACCCAAATCTACTTATAAATCACTATCACTAAAATCTACTTTTTTGTAACTGCATATCACCAAAATTCCTTTTTACAATGTTGCATTCACCAAAGTGTACTTCCTATAGGGTCCACTGGTACAGTTAAATCAACATGACACGTCAAAGCACCACTGGACAGTTTTCTTGTTGTCCTAGCGCAGGTGACACCAAATGTGTTTGTGTATTATATATATATGGCTTAAATAGCAACACTCTTCTTGCCGAATAAGGCAAGCGAAAATTTGTGTATGCAATAATTTCGCAAAAATAATTCTGAACCTAACGAAAAAAAAAATATTTCATTGTGTTTGTTTATAATTAAATTATTGTAAACTTATCTAAAATATATTTAGTTGGATTAGGTTAAATTAAATTGCGCTTGTTATAATAAGGTTAGGTAAGTTTTATAAGGTTCTTTTTGGCACAAAATTATTAATATTTACATTACCATAAATTAAAAAATATATCTTTAAACGTATAAGAGAAAATTTTAGAAGTTACTTAATTTTAAACGAGTTCTTGCTAATTGACCAATTTACCTATTCGGCACGACATAAACACACACACACACACACACACACACACACACACACACACACACACACACACACACACACACACACACATATATATATATATATATATATATATATATATATAAATGCTTTATTAATAGACAGAATACATTTATAGAAAACACAAACATGAATACAATGGTACAATATGTCAAAGATTATGAATCTCCTCCAGTTCCTCCGAAGCCGGACGCGAGCCAAGTATGCAGCATGCGTTTCCCCTCTGGATGGCCACACTGAGACGCTGGAACATGAACGTGGCTGCCCTTGGGTCCCTGGTGGTGTCGATGAGTCTGGAACCCAGTTCTTTAAGGAAACGTGTTGCATTTTTTCCCCACGCTCCCAAGGTCTCTGATCCCACTGGGACAAATTTATACTGTTGGCTTATGTCCCTGTACTTGCCGATCTTGTACTCCTCTCTGTGGTCAGCAGCTCCTCCCTGTCGCCCAACACTGTGATGGATGTAGGTGTCAGCCAGTGTCGACACACAGGTATAATCCCATGCTAAGAGCTTGCCATTCTTCCAAGGATAGATGGTGATCCCGTCGGGGCGGTTTGCTGGGTTGTGAGCGTTGTTGGCTGCTAGTGATCGAGGCTCTCTCTCGGCTGGGCATCCAGCTGTAGCAAGGGTTCTCTTTATGATGTCGTTGACCTCATTGTGTCTTGCATGCCAACCCTTGGTTTTAGAACAGTTAAGACCATGTAGACCATATTGGTCGGCTTGCGCATCGCTGCAAATACACGTATATTCCGTGTGAATAGGGGCAGCAAGGCGCAGAGCCACTGCAATACGAAGGGTCTTAGGGTCCAGGCGTGTTCCCATGGCCGAAATGGGAACTGTTTGGAGGAAGTCCCCAGAGTGAAGTGCACTCACAGCTAGGAGACGGGCAGTCTCCCTGTCTGATGTTACGGCCCTGAGCATATTGGTAAGTATCTTTTCAGCGATGGGGCCGTCCCAGCTTGACTGTTTGTAGGCCAGTTCTTCACTAGGTTTTGGTGTTGGAGCAGCAAGAATCTCCCATTCAGTGATGGCACTGGTGTAGCTAGGGTCCTGTATTCCTGCTGAATCACTGAGGTTGTCTGGAAGAATTTGTTTTATTAGCTCATTTGATGCTATGGAAGAGGATAAGAAGGCTGGTAGGGCAATCTGGGAGGATTTGCGTACTCCCAGCCCCCCCAGTCTGACTGGAAGTGAGGCTTGCAATCACTGTCCTTCATCGAGGGAAAGATTCAATACACTCTCTAGCATGGTCTTGAGGAGAGAGTCGTATTCCTCGAGTTTCGGGCTGTTGAAGGCTGGGGAGCATCTCAGGAAGTATGTAAGTTTTGGGATATATATATATATTGTAACCACGAACGAGTGGTATTGATCAATAACAACACTGCGCTAGCCAGGGTTCGAACCCATGTTGTACTGGCCCGTCATTGTGAGCGAGAACCACATGACTCCTTAAACAACAGGACTACCCAATCCTACAAGAACCAAGCACCCAGCAACGCTAGGTGTGTTACTCTTGGTCCGAGGATATACAGTAGTGTGGGAGCTTTCAAACTAATTTCATTCTCATCCCTGTTTGGTGTACTAGCCAACGAGCACATAACACACCTAGCGTCGCTGGGTGCTTAGTTCTTGTAGGATTGGGTAGTCCTGTGGTTTAAGACGTCATGTGGTTCTCGCTCACAATGACAGGCCAGTACAACATGGGTTCGAACCTAGCTAGCCAGTGTTGATATATATATATATATATATATATATATATATATATATATATATATATATATATATATATATATATATATATATATATATTTATATATATATGTATATTAGCTTCATTACACGATACAACGATTACAACGATTACAACGCCCAATATCACACAACATAACCCACCTCCCCTCTCCATTTTCCATCGCAGAACTTCACATGATGCTCTCCAACACGACCCCACTGGCAGAAAAAACCTCTCCAGAGCCGTCTATCACACGATCCTCTCCGATACTACCCCACTCACAGGACTCTTCTTTATTCAATGCTCACCATCAGATAGCTCTCATTACCTCGCGACCCCTCACCAGCACCTTACATTACACAACCCCTCGCCATCATAGACCACACGACTCACCATTACCCACCATCACACGACTTACCATTACCCACCATCACACAACTCACCATTACCCACCATCACACAACTCACCATTACCCACCACAAGACTCACCATTACCCACCATCACACGACTCACCATTACCCACCACAAGACTCACCATTACCCACCATCACACGACTCACCATTACCCACCACAAGACTCACCATTACCCACCATCACACGACTCACCATTACCCACCATCACACTACTCATTATCACTCATCAAACCCGGTACCTCCTATAGTCTTGACTCCACAGTAGATAACATTTGCATGTCAATTTCCAGGCAGAATTACACTACCTACAACCCACCCAAACACCTTCCTTTGTAGCTGGTAGGTGGGTCCTAGTGAGTGGGTCCCGTTGGTTGCTGGGTGGGTTCTGCTGGATTGTTGGTGGGTCAGTGGGACTCCCCACCCTCATCCACACCATTCAAGAAGAGGTGGTGGTCCCCTGGATGCCGTGAAGAGCTTTTAATCCAAGGAATTAGAGCAACTGTTCCTTGTATCAAACCTGATTACCGTCCATCCCTCAGGCGCTTTTCACCCTATGGATTTAGCGCTTCCCCATGACTATAATAGTCTTGGCTTCAACATTAACAAAAACCTCTCCTATTTTATGCCTTCATTACAGAAAGTAAATAAACTGCTCCCTAAACTACTCGTGGGTAAACTTTCTCTATTCCCAATGTTCGTAGGTTAATTTTATCTGTCGACATGCAGGTCGTAGGCAAATTTTTCTTCACCCACTGGCCTCATATATAAATTTTTGTTTAACCAGAGCTAATAGGTAAGCTTCTCTTTTGTCCCAAATGGCGTCGTAGATATATTAACCTTCTCTCACTGCCATCGTGGATAAATTAACCTTTTTCCACTGTCGAGATAGGTAAATTATTTCCTCTCACCCCTGCCACCCGCACTGCCTGTTCCCTGCTCCCTAGCGCCTAGTACTTTGCAATTTAATGCAGTGCACACATTGGTTACGTCCTCCCTGGTGGGCAAAGTTTGCCGGCTTGGACTTACGAAGCGGAAAAGCCAAACTCTCTGTTTTACGAGCTGTTTGTCTTTATAGTTGACGAGTAAATCAGCGAGGTCAGGTTATTAGTAACTTGGTGCGTAAAGTGTTTCTGGCTTGCTCGTGTGGTAGGTAGCCAGGTGGGAGGGGAAGGAAGAGTAGGGGAGAGAGAGGAAGGTGGGAAGAGAAAGGAAAGGGAAAGCAAGGGAAGGAGAGGGGATATTGGAGGTTACATGCGGTAGAGCAGGGCCATGTTGTCCTCTCCTGAGCCTGCTCCTGGGGTTTCTGAGATCGATCGAGGTATCCCTGAGATTGTTCGCGAGGATCTGAGAGAGTCCCCGGTGCTCTGAGACCGGTTCATGTGCCCTAGGATCGATCTAAGGGTCGTGAGACCCCCTTATCCTTGAAGCCGTGTATCCTGAGACTCAGGTGGGTGTCGTGAGACACTTTCAAGTTTCATGAGATCCTTCCAGGTGTCGGGAGAACCTTCCAGGTATCCTCCAGCTGATTCAGATATCCCTGAGATAGATAGATCCAAGTGATCCTGATTCAGGAACTACCCTGGATGCTGACTTGCTTGGCAGACAGTGCTGACAAACTCGGGAATACAAGAACACTTAGAGCAAAACAAGCAGTTATTAAGGCAACGTTTCGCTCAAGGAGAGCGAAAAGCTGTCTTAGCAAGCTCACTCAGTTATTCCGATCTTGTCTGATTTACTGTTATGCTCACCAGATTCAAGCTGCGGTTGTGATTGGCTTAGGAAAGGAACACGGTGTTCTGAAGCTGGTGACGTGCTCTTGATCCAGAGAACTGAAGCTACGCGTTCTTCCCTTGGATCAACCCTGATCACCCCCATCCCCCAGATCCTCGCCTCCCCAGGCGCTGTGTGACCCCTGGAGATTTAGTGGTTCTCCGTGAACATAATAAGTGTTGGAGGTTTGTCCCAGCTGACGCCACTCGTGAGAGACACAGCTGCTTGTGTTATTGTTCTTCTCCGTTTTGGTAATGTTATTTTTCTATGCATAACATTTATTTTCATTCATTCTTTTCCATCTTTCTTTTCTCTACTTCACCTCTATTTTTCTCCCCCTCCGGCATTTCTACTTCTTCGTCTAGGATGGGCCTTCTGCAGAGACAGCAAGTATTAGGTTATAGTAACAACAGCTTTGCTGGAGAACATAAGTACGTAAGAAAGAAGGAACACTGCAGCAAGCCTACTGGTCCATACTAGGCATGTCCTTCTCAAACCCAAACCAAAATATTTGGCCAGCCCATTTTCAATGCTACCCAAGGAAGGAAACCTTTGAAGTTGATGAAACGTTAATGAAATACCTGACGATGTCCTCATTGCTCTACTGTGCAACTATTATATATTTTAGGGTAGCAGCACACTACTGATGTAGCCATTAACCCCTCAAAGCTACCGTTCACTTCCTCGGAACAAAGCTTATTTACCTTTAATTCCTCAGGCTTGGAATTTCAGTATTTTTTCATAGTGGTTGTTCTGCAGAGCCCAGTCCCAGACCAGGCCTCACGGTTGCTAGCCTGACCCACCAGGCTGTTGCTCTCAACCGAACGCTGACCAACGTATGTACCGCAGCCCGGCTGATCAGGAACTGACCTGAGGAACCTATCAGAGACATAATGAAAATATTTTTTAATAGAATTATGAGAGAAAAGATAATCATTAATGGAGATTAATGGGGTAGAAAATGTATGCAGTAGATAAGGAAAGCTAATAAATGGTAAATAAGACGCACAAACGATATTTTTCAATTCTCCTTCATGCATAAAAAGGATTGCCAACAGACCCCTGGCTGTTTTGAACAGATAACTTGATGAGTTTCTCAAGTCAGCTGCTGATTAGCCGAGCTGTGGTGAATGCATTGGACTTCGAGTGGCTAGCACCAAGAGCTTGGTTGATCGAGATATCCACCGGGAGTCCTGGTTTGGACCGGGGTGCAGAGGTGTTGACCCTCTGAACACTCCAGCTACACTTTAGTTTCATGAAACACACATCTTATTAATAACACGGTTCACCCACTGCGTACTTGATCATGTACAGTACTTGTCGAAGCTCACGGTGGGTGACCAAGTTGGGTCAATGATGGTTAAATTGTACGGGGATTTATATACACTGGGGAATGGAAGGCAATCAGGTTCGGTCCAAGGAAGGGAAGGATTGGTCCAATTGCTAACACCAATAACCTGTGGGAGTCATGCAGGCACCTCGCTGAGGAAGTCATGCAGGCACCTCGCTGAGGAAGTCATGCAGGCACCTCGCTGAGGGAGTCATGCAGGCACCTCGCTGAGGGAGTCATGCAGGCACCTCGCTGAGGAAGTCATGCAGGCACCTCGCTGAGGGAGTCATGCAGGCACCTCGCTGAGGGAGTCATGCAGGCACCTCGCTGAGGGAGTCATGCAGGCACCTCGCTGAGGAAGGAGGCAGCTGACACCAAAGCTTCGGGTTATGAAAGTCAAGCCTCTGGATGCTTCCCTGTGATAACCAAAGACCAATTCTTCTTAGGCTTACCGGACGAAGGATCGAACCTCCACTACTCGTTGAGCTGAATGTACCAAAAAAGTTTCGTGATTCAAAAAAATAAAGATTTACAACTTACTGCGTTTACCTTTATTACACAGTTTTATAATATTCATATTGAATCGGCAGGTCCGTAGGGTTTGGTCCGAGGAAGAGGAGGGTAGCGCCTGCTTCTAGGATCTAGAGCTCTTCATCAGCATCAGATTTCACGATTACGAGGAAATCGGGGAACGGGTGGGGTTTGAACCCATCGTAAGTGAGTCCTGAAACTCACAGGCCAGTGTGTTAACCATTCGCATGAATCTTATTAAAAGCCAGCTGGCCCAGTGGTTAACGCACTGGCCCATGAGTTTTTGGACTCACCGTGGATTCAAACCCCATCAGTTCTATAATTTGACAGGCTAAACTATATTGTGAAAACTAACAGAGTGAGAGATATGCTGAATATTGAAGACAGTAAAACAACTTAAGTTGAATCAAGTTTATAAAATTGCTCACAAACAGTGTTCAGAATATCTTGCTGCCAATTTTGTCAAGGCTGGGAACCAAAGCAGTCATAGTACTAGGGGGAGAGAGCACAACTTTGTAGTACCCACAGTCAGTGGCCAGGCTTCAAACACCTTTTGTACAACAATAAAGGAATGGAACAGACTGCCTGCACATGTCAAAGCCAGTCATAGAATGAGCCAGTTCAAGAAGAGAGCCAAAAGGTACCTAATGAATGTAGCGACAGAAAGGGAGGAGAATGATTTTTTTATTTTTTTTTTAGCTAACATACATGTAAATGTAACTCTTTTTACCTTATTCCTAGTATATATCCTTTATAGTATAATAACATATATCTCCTACAGTGTATAATATTAAGGTATTAAATGGACCCCAATGGAAATAAGTCACTCTGTCTCACTTTTTTGGGTTATCCTGGGTTTTCTACACATATGCTGATAGGTATGATAATCTATGTAACTGTATTTGTTTATACCTGAATAAACTTACTTATTCCGAGGCTGGCATACCGAAACTCTGGAGGAAGACAGCTGGGTTGATCTATTGCGCACATGGAGACACAAGTTGCAAAACAGAGCTTTTATTTCAACAACGTTTCGTTCTGTGCAGAGTTTCGTCAGGTCGTGAAATTCGTTGAGGCCACCAGAGCGACATGGCCCAATAAAGCTTGTTCTTCAGCCTGTGCCTTTCTCGCAGGGCCAGGAAGACAACGGGACCAGCCTGTAGACACACAGCTTCGAGTAACGGCTACACAATTAGCAGTAGTGATGATTTACGTTGGGTCGGGATTAAGGCAATTCTTCACAGAGAGGCCACTACGTCACACTTGCAACATAGACATTCGCCTTAGCTACATCAGCTGCATCTCAGGGAAAACCTGCACTCTCATCAGTTCTACACATTCCACTCGCTGCTACCACTTGTGTCTGGTTATATATATATATATATATATATATATATATATATATATATATATATATATATATATATATATATATATATATATATATATATATATATATATATATACTTGTTATAGCACACAAATAATAACAGAATAGCATGTTTAATATGACCTATGTCAGTTTAAAGTCCTGTTAGATTAGCAATGCTAATCTAACAGGACTCTTTAAAGTCACTCGTTTAAAGAGACTTATTTAAAAAGACTCGTTCAAAAGCTGGTGATCAAGTAAAGAACATACTAAATAAAAAAAATGGGTGACTCATTAGGAACAACTTCTGAAAATATGAAAGTTTAGGAAAGAGAAAAACTCTCAGTAAACGAATTTGTTAGTAAAGAGTGAAAGTGAGAGATACTGTATAAGGTGAGAGATACTATACAAGTTGAGAGATACTATATAAGGTGAGAGATACTATATAAGTTGAGAGATACTATATAAGGTGAGAGATACTATATAAGGTGAGATATACTATATAAGGTGAGAGATACTATATAAGGTGAGAGATACTATATAAAGTGAGAGATACTGTATAAGGTGAGAGATACTATATAAGGTGAGAGATACTATATAAGGTGAGAGATACTATATAAAGTGAGATATACTATATAAGGTGAGAGATACTATACAAGGGGAGATATACTATATAAGGTAAGAGATACTATACAAGTTGAGAGATACTATATAAGGTGAGATATACTATATAAGGTGAGCGATACTATACAAGGGGAGATATACTATATAAGGTGAGAGATACTATACAAGTTGAGAGATACTATATAAGGTGAGAGATACTATATAAGGTGAGATATACTATATAAAGTGAGAGATACTATATAAAGTGAGAGATACTGTATAAGGTGAGAGATACTATATAAGGTGAGAGATACTATATAAGGTGAGAGATACTATATAAGGTGAGATATACTATATAAGGTGAGAGATACTATACAAGGGGAGATATACTATATAAGGTGAGAGATACTATACAAGTTGAGAGTTACTATATAAGGTGAGAGATACTATATAAGCTTAGAGATACTATACAAGGGGAGAGATACTATATAAGGGAAGAAATACTATGTAAGGGGAGAGATACTATATAAGGGGAGAGATACTATATAAGGGGAGGGATACTATATAAGGGGAGAGATATAGAATAAGTAGAAAGAGGATTGGAAATATTGGACAAAATGACAGAGGAGTTAGAGGTGCTGAATAAGTTAGAGTTGCAAACTAAGCGGATAGAAGTGTTGAAGATGGTGAATAAAGCCTTTTCGTCATTTAGACGTGATGTTGAAAAGTCTCCTGTTGCCACAAGGGCCTTTTTTCACCC
This sequence comes from Cherax destructor, assembly GCA_009830355.1. Classification (NCBI taxonomy): domain Eukaryota; kingdom Metazoa; phylum Arthropoda; class Malacostraca; order Decapoda; family Parastacidae; genus Cherax; species Cherax destructor. The sequence continues at coordinate 65,036 of WNWK01000248.1, forward strand.
CATGTCGACTTACATATTCCACCAACAGATGTTACGGATGCTGAATGAGGAGGTACACGTCTTAGAGATGCTGAATGAGGAGGTACACGTCTTAGAGATGGTGAATCAGGAGGTACATGTGTTAGAGATACTGGTCCATTATGGTTGAACACGAGTCAAAATGTTATTTTAATTTCCTTTTCAAAGTGAGCGTTATTTGTGAATGGTAGTATTTAAATATTACAGCTAGGAAGATGCATGAGGCAAAAAAGCAGCTCCAATATTATTATTATTATTATTTTGTTATTATTGCTATTATTATTCACCATTATTATTATTATTATTGATATTATTATTAATATTATTAATAATATTTTTGCTGTTATTATGACGATTATTGCTATTTTTATGATTATTATTGCTATTTTTATGATTATTATTGCTATTTTTATGATTATTATTGCTATTATGATTATTATTATTATTGCTATTATTATTATCATTCAGTGTAATAGAGCATTGTAGGCTCGATCCTCCCCCAACAAAAAGCTAGAGAAGAAGTGGAAGTATGGAAGAAGAATTTCAAAGGGTGTCTTAAGAATGAAAGTGAGAGTGAACACAGGAAACTAATTGTTGAAGGAATAATGAAGGTCTTGTTGGAAAGGGGGATGGATAGTGTGAATAAATTTAGCAGTTTGAATGTGTCGACAGATGGATCAGTTAAGTGTGATGTGAATGACAGGAAAGATGTCAGAATGAAAGTAGTAAAAAGTAGAGAAAAAGTAAGATGCTCGTCAGTGGAGGAATTCAAAGGAAAATAGAGTAAAGTGTTGTTAGCACTTTTGTGTGGGTCTGAGAAAGTGTTGTCTGTAGGTAAGATTCGTCAGGAAACAGGACAAGTGTTTCCTGACGCGGGTATTAGTCGTATGATGACCTGCCACTGGAGCTTTTGGTCAATGACCGAAGCCTTCCACTGGCTTATTCCTCTACCCCTTTACAAATTATGGTTACAATTATAACCAGAGAACACTTATACATTCACTGTCTCACACTGACCACCGAGTCGGTGTACGTTCTCACAAGTCTGTGACTAGTTCCCTTTTTGAGATTTTAATTATTTCTTGCTGTCAAATAATTTTTCTTATGCCTTGCCATGGTAACAATAAAGACTTCATTAATGCTATATGCATTCTTAGTTGCTACCTATAGCACACATACGCCACATTGCTATCATCCTTAAGCACAAGATAGCATTCATTCCTCACATTGCTTGAGAAAATAATGAGATTTTAGTAGTGAGGCGTTATTGATTTGCAGAAGGAGGCTGGAGGTAATAGAGACTCACTTTCCTAGATCAATGTGAGGTGCGAATATTATGCGGAGAATATAGAGTGAAAAGTATAATTCAGCAAGCGGGAGAGGGGTAAGTGAGAGTGGCAATTTAGAAAAGACTGAGCAAGATAGGTTAATCAAGAGGGTGTGTGCATCTGGGGTGGACGGAAGGAGATAGATGTGGAGTTCGAGAGAGGGTTACAAGCAGGGAGGGGCGGATTTTTTTTGTGGAGGGGGGGGGGTTGAACATCAGTGGTAGATCAGAACGGGTGGAAACTGAATTTTGAGAGTTGGTGTGCTGTTGGAGTGCGAGCAAGGTTACAACTACGATGGAATTTAGGGAAACGAGTCAGCCTGATTTTTGTAATAATGTTAGTAGATTACCGACAAAATGTTCAGTAAAAAGGAAACACGTGCAACTAATGCGATAGTTTATTGTGGCAACGTTTCGCTCTCCAGGAGCTTTGATAGTGCTTCTGGAGAGCGAAACGTTGTCAAAATAAAACGTCGCATTAGTTGCACATGTATCCTTTTACCTCAGAGCCAGATTTTTATTTCAGAAGTGGGTAGTACGTAGAAAATGGCATCAACACACTTCTTCAAAGATATCTGGGTGCAAATGATATCTTCGCTCCTGGCTCAGTGTTGTTGTCTAGCCTCCATCACTCTGTCGTAATTATTTTTGAAGTTGATCTTTCACTTTGCTTGCCACACTTTCCTCTTTAGGTTCGTTTCAGTTTTCACTCAGCTTGGACTGACGAGGCATTTATTACCATCTTCGTTGCTTGTTTGTGGGGTCATTTGTGGGGTCATTGTCTATCAACGCCCATTGATCCTGACCCTCTCATAACAGTCTCCATAACCAGTCTTAGTTTTTTCTTTCTCCATAAGGATGACAAAAATTGGAAGGGGAAGGAATAGAAGAGATGCGAATAAATAAGAAGAGATAGGCCGTTTATTTTTTCTTATCTATCAACTTTGGGATTTTTTTAAAAAACAGTTTGTTTTGTCTCCTGGTTCATCTCTATTTCCTCGTAATTTATTCCAAGCTTCGAAAATAACAAGACTATAAACCTCTGGACTTTCTTCAGCTCGTGTTTAATATCTGGCTCTTAATACAATTATTTTTACTGTAGAAATAATTTATATATTGGTAGCAATATTTATCATGTTAGAAATACGTTTAACTAATCCCTTAAATATTTCTATACACAATGGTTTTTAGGAACCATAAAAATTAATAATTCCAAATTAGGTTCCAAGATTCGATCCCTATCAGTCTGGGGTTGTCTATGTGAGGTGTAAGTCTTAGCACGTCGGTGGTTAAAACCAGACACCTCAGGGCTCGATTTCTGAACATTTAAATAACCATCATAATAATAATACTACTACTACTAATAATAATAATTTTATTTCATCATGATAAAATGTTTGAACAGAGACTGGTGATATTTAGTTGTGGATGCAGAAAACCCATAGTTATGCAGAGTATTTCGGCCAATATAGAACAAGGCCATTGTTGGGCAGGTCATCATGGCACACGCACATGTGCAAGAGCACACAGTGACAGGCACCTGTGTCCTGCAGCTCTGGGTCCCTGGACCTTCCACCTTGAACACCTCGTAGGTACACAGAGCAACTCCCCAAACTTTTGCTTTTCTAGTATAATTATATTAGTTTTTAGACTTTCTTTTGTACTTGATTTCTGACTCATTTAAAGTTTTTCAATATACTAAATGCTGTCGTAATTACTATCTTTATCCTAACGCTGTTCCTTTTATTTATTCTGCCATTTACTTTCCAAGTACTGAATTAATAACTACACATATATATATATATATATATATATATATATATATATATATATATATATAGGTAGTAGGTTGGTAGACAGCAACCACCCAGGGAGGTACTACCGTCCTGCCAGGTGACTGTGAAACAGAAACCTGAAACTGTTTTACATGATGGTAGGATTGCTGGTGTCTTTTTTCTGTCTCATAAACACGCTGGATAACAGGTATATCTAGCTACTTCTACTTACACTTTAGGTCACACTACACTGGCATACACATGCATATATATACATACACACATCTAGGTTTTTCTTCTTTTTCTTAATAGCTCTTGTTCTTTTTATTTTCTCTATTGTCCATGGGGAAGTGGAAAAGAATCTTTCCTCCGTAAGCCATGCGTGTCGTATGAGGCGACTAAGATGCCGGGAGCAATGGGCTAGTAACCCTTCTCCTGTACAAATCTACTAAAAACGAGAAGAAGAAAAACTTTATAAAATTGGGTTGTCTGAATGTGCGTGGATGTAGTGCGGATGATAAGAAAGAGATGATTGCCGATGTTATGAATGAAAAGAAGTTGGATGTCCTGGCCCTAAGCGAAACAAAGCTGAAGGGGGTAGGCGAGTTTCAGTGGGGAGAAATAAATGGATTAAGTCAGGAGTATCTGAGAGAGTTAGAGCTAAGGAAGGGGTAGCAATAATGTTGAAGGATCAGTTATGGAAGGAAAAGAGGGAATATAAATGTGTAAATTCAAGGATTATGTGGATTAAAATAAGGGTCGGATGCGAAAAGTGGGTCATAATAAGCGTGTATGCACCTGGAGAAGAGAGGAGTGTAGAGGAGAGAGAGAGATTTTGGGAGATGTTAAGCGAATGTATAGGAACTTTTGAACCAAATGAGAGAGTAATTGTGGTAGGGGACCTAAATGCTAAAGTGGGAGAAACATGCAGAGAGGGTGTAGTAGGTAAGTTTGGGGTGCCAGGTGTAAATGATAATGGGAGCCCTTGATTGAACTTTGTATAGAAAGGGGTTTAGTTATAGGTAATACATATTTTAAGAAAAAGAGGATAAATAAGTATACAAGATATGATGTAGGGCGTAATGACAGTAGTTTGTTGGACTATGTATTGGTAGATAAAAGACTGTTGAGTAGACTTCAGGATGTACATGTTTATAGAGGGGCTACAGATATATCAGATCACTTTTTAGTTATAGCTACAGTGGGAGTAAAAGGTAGATGGGATACAAGGAAAATAGAATCAGTAAGTAAAAGAGAGGTGAAGGTTTATAAATTAAAAGAGGAGGCAGTTAGGGTAAGATATAAACAACTATTGGAGGATAGATGGGCTAGTGAGAGTGTAGGCAATGGGGTCGAAAATGTATGGGGTAGATTTAAAAATGTAGTGTTAGAGTGTTCAGCAGAAGTTTGTGGTTACAGGCGAGTGGGTGCGGAGGGAAGAGGAGCGATTGGTGGAATGATGATGTAAAGAGAGTAGTAAGGAGAAAAAGTTAGCATATGAGAGGTTTTTACAAAGTAGAAGTGATGCAAGGAGGGAAGAGTATATGGAGAGAAAAGAGAGGTTAAAAGAGTGGTGAAGCAATGTAAAAAGAGAGCAGATGAGAAAGTGGGTGAGATGTTATCAGCAAATTTTGTTGAAAATAAGAAAAGTTTTGGAATGAGATTAATAAGTTGAGGAAGCCTAGAGAACAAATGGATTTGACAGTTAAAAATAGGAGAGGAGAGTTATTAAATGGAGAGTTAGAGGTATCAGGAAGATGGAGAGAATATTTTGAGGATTTGTTAAATGTTGATGAAGACAGGGAAGCTGTGATTTCGTGTGTAGGGCAAGGAGGAATAACATCTTGTAGGAGTGTGGAAGAGCCAGTTGTGGGTGTAGGGAAGTTCGTGAGGCAGTGGGTAGAATGAAAGGGGTAAGGCAGCTGGGATTGATGTGATAAAGATAGAAATGTTAAAAGCAGGTGGGGATATAATTTTGGAGTGGTTGGTGCTATTATTTATTAAATGTATGGAAGAGGGTAAGGTACCTAGGGATTGGCAGAGAGCGTGTATTGTTCCTTTGTATAAAGGCAAAGGGACAAAAGAGAGTGCAAAAATTATAGGGGAATAAGTCTGTTGAGTGTACCTGGTAAAGTGTATGGTAGAGTTATTATTGAAAGAATTAAGAGTAAAACAGAAAGCAGGATAGCAGATGAACAAGGGGGCTTTAGGAAAGGTAGGGGGTGTGTAGACCAAGTGTTTACAGTGAAACATATAGGTGAACAGTATTTGGATAAGGGTAAAGATGTTTTTGTGGCATTTATGGATTTGGAAAAGGCGTATGATAGGGTAGATAGGGGGGCAATGTGGCAGATGTTGCAGGTGTATGGAATAGGAGGAAGGTTACTGAAAGCAGTGAAGAGTTTTTATGAGGATAGTGAGGCTCAGGTTAGAGTGTGTAGGAGGGAACTATTTCCCAGTAAAAGTGGGCCTTAGACAAGGATGTGTGATGTCACCGTGGTTGTTCAATATATTTATAGATGGGGTTGTAAGAGAAGTGAATGCGAGGGTCTTGGCAAGAGGTGTTGGGCTAAAAGATAAAGAAGCAAATACAAAGTGAGAGTTGTCACAGTTGCTTTTTGCTGATGACACTGTGCTTTTGGGAGATTCTGAAGAGAAGCTGCAGAGGTTGGTGGATGAATTTGGTAGGGTGTGTAAAAGAAGAAAATTGAAAGTGAATATAGGAAAGAGTAAGGTGATGAGGATAACAAAAAGAATAGGTGACGAAAGATTGGATATCAGATTGGAGGAGAGAGTATGGAGGAGGTGAATGTATTCAGATATTTGGGAGTGGACATGTCGGCGGATGGGTCTATGAAGGATGAGGTGAATCATAGAATTGATGAGGGGAAAAGGGTGAGTGGAGCACTTGGAGTCTGTGGAGACAAAGAACCTTGTCCATGGAAGTAAAGAGGGGAATGTATGAGAGTATAGTTATACCAACGCTCTTATATGGGTGTGAAGCATGGGTGATGAATGTTGCAACGAGGAGAAGGCTGGAGGCAGTGGAGATGTCATGTCTGAGGTCAATGTGTGGTGTGAATATAATGCAGAGAATTCGGAGTTTGGAAATTAGGAGGAGGTGCGGGATTACCAAAACGATTGTCCAGAGAGCTGAGGAGGGGTTGTTGAGGTGGTTTGGACATGTAGAGAGAATGGAACGAGACAGAGTGACTTCGAGAGTGTATAAATCTGTAGTGGAGGGAAGGCGGGGTAGGGGTCGGCCTAGGAAAGGTTGGAGGGAGGGGTAAAGGAAGTTTTGTGTGCGAGGGGCTTGGACTTCCAGCAAGCATGTGTGAGCGTATTTGATAGGAGTGAATGGAGGCATATGTTTTTAATACTTGACGTGCTGTTGGAGTGTGAGCAAAGTAACATTTATGAAGGATTCAGGAAACCGGCAGGCCGGACTTGAGTTCTGGAGATGGGAAGTACAGTGCCGGCACTCTGAAGGAGGGGTGTTAATGTTGCAGTTTTATAACTGTAGTGTAAAGCACCCTTCTGGCAAGACAGTGCTGGAGTGAATGATGATGAAAGTTTTTCTTTTCGGGCCACCCTGCCTTGGTGGGAATCGGCCGATGTGTTAATAAAAAAAAAAAAAAAAATATATATATATATATATATATATATATATATATATATATATATATATATATATATATATATATATATATATATAACAAGATCACAGCAAACAGGTGAAATCATAATATGAAAAACAACCACTGAGAAAAATAATAAACATCCAAGCGCTTTTGTGATTTCTCACATTATCTAGATATAATATCAATGCAACTACACAAGTGGTTAATGCAGAGAAATACCTTAGTGTTACAGGGACTCGATCCCAGGCATTTAGTTTTCCACGAGGGTAGGGAGCCAGAAGCCTGACGCCTTTTCCACTGCATTACCTGCCACATAAGGTGTCCAACAGGATCGCTAGCCATGTTTACCCATAACCCTGGGCACATTCAGGGTGTGATTATTTCAGCTATTGCATTGTCTCCCCTCTAATTTCCGCCTCTTTCCCCTCAAGTAGTACAAATATCAATGCAGTCACGGAAATATGCGGTTAATATGTGAAAAAATAACCACGTTGAAAAAATAGCGAAAATCCAATCGCTTTCATGATAATGTGAAAAATCACGATAGTGCTTGGAATTTCACTATATTTTTCACTGCAGTTTTTTGTATATTATGATATCACCTGTTTACTGTGAACGTATTGAATATGTTAAGTAAAAGGACACAAATGCAACTAATGTGACATTTTATTGTGGCAACGTTTCGCTCTCCAGGAGCTTTTTCAAGCCGTTACAAACGATACATGGACACAGAGGGTATATATATACTCTCCAAGTGAGGTGTAATACTAGTGGTGGTAGAAGTAGTAGTGATATAAGTTGTAGTAGTAGTAGTAATACAATAAGGTAGAACAATCAATTTGCACATGAGTAAAAGGTGATAAAACAATTACATGGGTAGTATAAAAATAGGTTAGACAAATATTTCTGCTGGAGGTTGGAATAGAGAAGGCCTGTAGCAGTGTTCCACATCTACGATGTGCTTGTGTAGAATAAGCAGGAGAGACTATGTGATGGTAGGGTTTACTGTTTTCAGGAGGATTCTTGCTAAGACTTCAGAGATGGTGAAGCTGCCTTTGTTTTGTTTAATTGTGTTAGAAACAGCGATAAGGGCTGATTCAAGGCACTTGCGTCTACGGAAATTAGTTTCTTTTATTACTAGTCGGGCGTCTTTGAACTTCATGAGATGATTGGTGGAATTTCGGTGTTGTACGCAGGCGTTGTTCAGGTTATCGTTCCTACATGCATTTCTAAAGTATTTGCACAAGCTAACACTAGAGTCGCCATCGCTTCCAGTACTTCTATAAAGGATCTAACCAGGACAAAATCCAAGCACCATGAACCAGTCAACGCAGGGGTCTACACAATACCCTGTGGAGGCTGCGACAGAATTTATGTAGGAGAAACAGCAAGAAACCTCGAAACACGCCTCAATGAACACATTAATGCATGTAGGAACGATAACCTGAACAACGCCTGCGTACAACACCGAAATTCCAACAATCATCTCATGAAATTCAAAGACGCCCGACTAGTAATAAAAGAAACTAATTTCCGTAGACGCAAGTGTCTTGAATCAGCCCTTATCGCTGTTTCTAACACAATTAAACAAAACAAAGGCAGCTTCACCATCTCTGAAGTCTTAGCAAGAATCCTCCTGAAAACAGTGAACCCTACCATCACATAGTCTCTCCTGCTAATTCAACACAAGCACATCGTAGATGTGGAACACTCCTACAGGCCTTCTCTATTCCAAACTCCAGCAGAAATATTTGTCTAACCTATTTTTATACTACCCATGTAATTGTTTTATCACCTTTTACTCATGTGCAAATTGATTGTTCTACCTTATTGTATTACTACTACTACTACAACTTATATCACTACTACTTCTACCACCACTAGTATTACACCTCACTTGGAGAGTATATATATACCCTCTGTGTCCATGTATCGTTTGTAACGGCTTGAAAAAGCTCCTGGAGAGCGAAACGTTGCCACAATAAAATGTCACATTAGTTGCATTTGTGTCCTTTTACTTAACATATTGTCGGTAATTCTACCAATATTATTATTGCATATGGTTATGTGCAGAGAACTACTGCAGCGTGACTGGGACTTGAGTCCAAGCACCTAGTTTTCCCTGGTGGATAGTCAGTGCCTGGGTTTGCAATGTAGACATGCTGCAGGTATGTGGAATTCATGTCGTGCTCCCACCTTGTCAGGAAATAAATGTGGGGGGAGGGACTCATGCCGCATGTCCACCATATCAGGAATCAGGTGACGGGAGGACACGCCTCATTGTATCCTCCTTATCTTGAGGTCTTTATATCTTAATTTTAGGCTTTAAGAAAAATTATGATGCAATTAAAAAAAAAAATGCCCCTAGATGTCGCTTTTCCCAAATAATATACTTGGAGTGCAATACATAGTTAAGAAATCGATATTAAAAGAGCTTTAATACGATGTGCGACTCAACATGATGGAACCATTGGAAAGCCGTCTGAAGGCGCGTTGCTTTCCCGCATTTAAAATTAAGGAATGTCGTATAGTCTATAACCTCCTGGGTACAAGGAAACCTGTGATAAAATTTGGGTTCACTGCGAGAAGCGTTATGTGGTTCTGGCTCACCAGTACAACATGGGTTCGAGTCCTTGGCTAGTGCAGTGTTGTTATTGACCAATACCACTCGTTCGTGGTTACAATAATATATATATATATATATATATATCCTTCACGACATGAAGGATGAGGTGAATCATAGAATTGATGAGGGGAAAAGGGTGAGTGGAGCACTTCGGAGTCTGTGGAGACAAAGAACCTTGTCCATGGAAGTAAAGAGGGGAATGTATGAGAGTATAGTTATACCAACGCTCTTATATGGGTGTGAAGCATGGGTGATGAATGTTGCAACGAGGAGAAGGCTGGAGGCAGTGGAGATGTCATGTCTGAGGTCAATGTGTGGTGTGAATATAATGCAGAGAATTCGGAGTTTGGAAATTAGGAGGAGGTGCGGGATTACCAAAACGATTGTCCAGAGAGCTGAGGAGGGGTTGTTGAGGTGGTTTGGACATGTAGAGAGAATGGAACGAGACAGAGTGACTTCGAGAGTGTATAAATCTGTAGTGGAGGGAAGGCGGGGTAGGGGTCGGCCTAGGAAAGGTTGGAGGGAGGGGGTAAAGGAAGTTTTGTGTGCGAGGGGCTTGGATTTCCAGCAAGCATGTGTGAGCGTATTTGATAGGAGTGAATGGAGGCATATGGTTTTTAATACTTGACGTGCTGTTGGAGTGTGAGCAAAGTAACATTTATGAAGGGATTCAGGGAAACCGGCAGGCCTGACTTGAGTTCTGGAGATGGGAAGTACAGTGCCGGCACTCTGAAGGAGGGGTGTAAATGTTGCAGTTTTATAACTGTAGTGTAAAGCACCCTTCTGGCAAGACAGTGATGGAGTGAATGATGATGAAAGTTTTTCTTTTTCGGGCCACCCTGCCTTGGTGGGAATCGGCCGATGTGTTAATAAAAAAAAAAAAAAAAATATATATATATATGTCGTGCCGATTAGGTAAAACTGATCAATTAGCAAGAACTCATTTAAAATTAAGTCCTTTCTAAAATTTTCTCTTATACGTTTAAAGACATATTTTTTTCATTTATGTTAATGTAAAAATTTATAATTTTGTACCAGAAGAAACTTTGAAAACTTACCTAACCTTATTATAACAAGCGCAATTTAATTTAGTCTAACCCAACTAAATATATTTTAGATTCGTTTACAATAATTTAATAATAAACAAACACAATGAAATATATTTTTTTCGTTAGGTTCAGAATGTTTTTTTGCGAAATTATTGCATACACAAATTTTCACTTGTCTTATATGGCAAGAAGAGCGTTGCCATTTAAGCCAAATTCGCAAGTTTTACCTAATCGACCCTCGGTTTTCGGTCATCTCCAAACTCGAACAATTATGTAAGTGTATTTCGTAAGTGCTTTTGTAAGTATATTTTTGGGGGTCTGAAATACACTAACCTACGTGACATTATTTCTTAAGGAAATAAATTCGTTCGGTAATGGCACTTGAGCAGCATTCTGGAAAGAATTTTCGGCGAAAACCGAGTGACCACTGTATATACAGATGTACTTTTGCTGCTCCTGCAACATTGCATAGCTCCTGATAACGCACGGAGACGTGTGAAAGATCGTGAACTGAAGATTTCCATCCCTCCATGGCTGTTTTTGCATTACGATCGCCTGTCTGCGATTGTACTAAACACACACACACACACACACACACACACACACACAGTAGCTACCTGAATTATTCTCATGAGGTACACCACAATAAAAATAGTTTATTTCATGTCAGTCAGTATTATATTGCTGGATGTAACACCAGAGTAATGGAGATATTTATATCACACTACTATGGGGAAGCGCACACACACTCATTATACGTATATATATATATATATATATATATATATATATATATATATATATATATATATATATAAAATATATATATACGTATATATATATATATATATATATTATACGTTAGTTCATATATACATTCATACATACAATGTAGCAAGTTTCGTAATGTACCAATATATATTTGCATTAATGTGTAATAAACACTAATCGATGAGACAGAAGCTAGAACAATTGTGAAATAAGATCTCTATCTTTCGGCCTCAGTCGGAGTCCCTCTTCAGCATATAGAAGTGTATGTTTGAAGGTACTGTATATATAGATGTAAAAAAATATATTTTCTTAACCCGGTCAGTGGGTACTTTTAGAAGCCTCCTTTGCGCTGTGACTATATGGAAGGTGAGCTTCCTGTAGTGGTTAGTGGGATGGAATGTGAAGGACCTGACTAGTATGGGCCATCAGGCCTGCTGCAGTGTTCCTCCTTTCTTATGTTCTTATGTTCCCCATTTCATCACCAGGGATGGTCGATCCCTTTTTTGTCCCCTCATATTCAAGTCTCCACCTTCAAAGTACATTCCCTTATTCTCCCCTCGCATACTTCAGCTGCAGTATACTTCACATGTATAGCTGCAGTATACTTCACATGTATAGCTGCAGTATACTTCATATGTAAATCTGCAGTATACTTCACATGTATAGCTGCAGTATACTTCACATGTAAAGCTGCAGTATACTTCACATGTATAGCTGCAGTATACTTCACATGTATAGCTGCAGTAGACTTCACATGTATAGCTGCAGTATACTTCACATGTATAGCTGCAGTAGACTTCACATGTATAGCTGCAGTAGACTTCACATGTATGTGAAGTGTTGCTTCCCAAGTTATTGTGTTGTAATGTTCATCTTCGAGTAATTGTGTTGAAAATTTTTAATTGAAATTTATTGTAGAGAATTGTCGATTTTAAAATTGTGTTTGAATTGTTCATTCCCAAGTTATTGTGTTGAATTGTTCAGTTGTGTGTTACTGTGTGTAATTGTTCATTTTCATGTTATTGTGTTGAGACGGTTCACATGCCATTGTACTGAATTGTTCTTTTCAGAGTCTTGAACTGTTCACTACATAGCGTTGTATTGAACTGTTCACTTATATGTTGTGTTGAACCGTTCACTGTCATGTTATTGTTGTTGAACTGTTCACTTACATGTTATTGCACTGAACTGTTCACTTACATGTTATTGCACTGAACTGTTCACTTAAATGTTATTGCACTGAACTGTTCACTCAAGTGAAAAATTGAGAGATTATTTCTTGTGTCCTGGACTGTTAATTCAACCATCGGATTCATAATTTCATTATTACTATATTTTGGGGGAAGCGCTAGGCCCGTAAGGGTCATATAGTGCCTGGGAAATAGGAGTCAGATTTAAACTGAGGCATGGGTGGGTAACTCAGATTTCTGGGATCAAGAGCCCTTGGCCAGTATCAACGCTCCTCTTTTGACGAGTCAATAGAGATATCAACAGGAAAAGGTGAAAGTTCAAGGCAAAACACAAAGGTTCTCCATATATAATAATAATAATTAATAATAATAATATATTTCTACAAGTACATGTACAAGTTATGTAGACCTAGCTGACATCAGTGACATACTATACAGAAAGCCGCTTGTTATGCAGAGCATTTCGGGCAAATTAGGTTAATTTTGTCCCCGGGATGCGACCCACACCAGTCGACTAACATCCAGGTACCTATTTTACTGCTAGGTGAACAGAGACAAACGGATGTCTTTAGGAAACACGTCCTAATGTTTCCACCTGGGTATCGAACCACGGACCTCAGTGTGTGAGCTGAGTGCGCTACCAGCCGAACTGCGGGACACTCAGGACATAGACTCGGTTGTTCTTATATTTTGAATCTTTGTAGCAAAATACACTATGATTTTTTATAGGTTACGTAATTAAAGCTAACTTAACCTGACCAAACCTAACCTACCTTAACCTAATCTAACCCAGTCTAAAGTAATTTAACTTACCCTAACCTATCCTAATCTAACAACCAAGCCCAACCTACCCTAACCTAATCTAACCTACTTTACCTAACGTAACGTAAACTAACTTAACATAATCTACCCTAGGCTAATCTAACTTAACCTAACATAACGTAACCTAGCATACCTAATCTAATCTAAAGAAAATAACGTTTGAATATTGCTTGAAACGTTAAGAAATTGCATTCCTCAGGTTTATAAGGTCACTGGCACCTGACGCAGTATCGAACCCAAGAAATTGCCTTGGTCAACACATTAGGAAATTACCGTCGTAAACTGAGAATAAACATGAAAATAGTATTAATGTTCTTCTCGAAGTGTAACTCTTGTTATTTTTAGCTAGATATACTGTTGGTCTGCATGGCCAATTGAATGAAATGTAGAAAAAACGAGTAAATGATTTGTATCTTAGTTTGTGTACAAGTGAAGCCACTGAGTTAGTGTAGACACGAGGGATAGACGTTCATCTAGATTATATGTGAGGTGTGTGTTGTGGTCATCACTGCTGTGTGTCATGCTGGGGTTATCACTGCTGTGTGACATTCTGGGGTTATCACTGCTGTGTGACATGCTGGGGTTATCACTGCTGTGTGACATGCTGGGGTTATCACAGCTGTGTGACATGCTGGGGTTATCACTGCTGTGTGACATGCTGGGGTTATCACTGCTGTGTGACATGCTGGGGTTATCACTGCTGTGTGACATGCTGGGGTTATCACTGCTGTGTGACATGCTGGGGTTATCTCTGCTGTGTGACATGCTGTGGTTATCACTGCTGTGTGACATGCTGTGGTTATCACTGCTGTGTGACATGCTGGGGTTATCACTGCTGTGGGACATCCTGGGATTATCACTGCTGTGGGACATGCTGTGGCCATCACTGCTGTGTGACATGCTGTGGGACATCCTGGGGTTATCACTGCTGTGGGACATGCTGTGGTCATCACTGCTGTGCGACATGCTGTGGCCATTATCGTTGTGTGACATGTTGTGTATCATGTATATTTTGGGCACTACCACTGTGTAGCATATATACTTTAGGCACCACCACTGCTTAGCATGTATACTTTGGACAACACCACTGTGTAGCATGTATACTTTGGACAACACCACTGTGTAGCATGCATACTGTGGGCACTACTGTGTAGCATGTATACTGTGGGCACTACTGTGTAGCATGTATACTGTGGGTACTACTGTGTAGCATATATACTGTGGGCACTACTGTGTAGCATATATACTGTGGTCACTAATGTGTAGCATGTATATTGTGGGCACTACTGTGTAGCATGTATACTGTGGGCACTACTGTGTAGCATGTATACTGTGGGCACTACTGTGTAGCATGTATACTGTGGGCACTACTGTGTAGCATGTATACTGTGGGTACTACTGTGTAGCATATATACTGTGGGCACTACTGTGTAGCATATATACTGTGGTCACTAATGTGTAGCATGTATATTGTGGGCACTACTGTGTAGCATGTATACTGTGGGCACTACTGTGTAGCATGTATACTGTGGGCACTACTGTGTAGCATGTATACTGTGGGCACTACTGTGTAGCATGTATACTGTGGGCACTACTGTGTAGCATGTATACTGTGGGCACTACTGTGTAGCATGTATACTGTGGGCACTACTGTGTAGCATGTATACTGTGGGCACTACTGTGTAGCATGTATACTGTGGTCACTACTGTGTAGCATGTATTCTGTGGGCACTACTGTGTAGCATG
>WNWK01000248.1:85000-92500 GCA_009830355.1 Cherax destructor
AATAGAAACTAGCTTTATTTAGCTGTTGTCGAACAAAGGGAACAACAGGTTAATATATGTTTACCTAACCAAACCAAATCTAACCTATGAAAGAATAACTCAAAACTAATTTCTAGTTCTTCTCGAGCGAGCAGAAATACACGATGGTCCATTTATGTGAACCTTGTTTCACTAATTGGAGAAGAGGATAAGTCAGCGTGTTCCTCCTGATACATGACTGATACATGACTGATACATGATTAATACATGATGAATTTAACACATGGTGCAACATCTGGGTATCTTTATTGTAGAAGCTTCTCCCTCCAGTGGCTTCATCAGTACAATGCTTGGGTATAATCTATATAATCTATATAAATAAAAATGTAAATGTTCGTTTGTTCCTTAAATCTCCGAAAGTTCTTCACAGATTGCTTTGAAATTTTGACACAACGTTGCATTCGAATACGCGCGTGTTTTTATATACCTACTATTATATAGATGTCACACCTGTGACTATTATATAGATGTCACACCTGTGACTATTATATAGATGTCACACCTGTGACTATTATATAGATGTCACAACTGTGGCAGAATGATATAAGTCTCATTCTGCCATTTCAAATGGCTGCTTCAGCTGGAATAATGTATATATATATATATATATATATATATATATATATATATATATATATATATATATATATATATATATCTTTAGAATTGTGCGGTTTAGATCTAGACACGGATTGCTTCTCACATGGACAATTCTATGTTGCGTGTTCTAGAGTCGGCAAACCAGACAATCTCTATATCTGCACAACAAAAAATATTGTATACCCACAAGCATTGTGAAATTAAACATATTAGAAACGTGCTCTTTCTCCTTTCTTTCTTTTCCATTTAACCAGACTGAGCCACAGCAACGCGTGGCCGGGTACAGCTAGTAGAAAAATATGCAGCAAATAGTGGAAGATGAGGTAATCGGTCAACCTATTAGCCACTGACAAGCACCGTATGTTAAGTAAAAGGACACAAGTGCAACTAATGCGACATTTTATTGTGGCAACGTTTCGCTCTCCAGGAGCTTTATCAAGCCGTAACAAACAATACATGGACACAGAGGTATAGTACGAGTACTACTACCTCTACTTGTACTACACCTCACACTAAGCAAATATATACCCTCTGTGTCCATGTATTGATTGTTACGGCTTAATAAAGCTCCTGGAGAGCGAAACGTTGCCACAATAAAACGTTGCCACATTAGTTGCATTTGTGTCATTTTACTTAACATATTGTCGGTAATTCTATCAACATTAATACAACGAGCACCCTACATCAGCAGCAGCAACCAGGAAGCAGTAGCAGTAGCAGCAGCAGCAGCAGCAGCAGCAGCAAGCAGTAGCAGCAGCAGCAACTGTGTAACATGTTCCATTTCTTTAAAATTTCCTTGCATGTGTTTCAACAGACATTAACATTTTCCCCTCACCCAGTGTGTCCAGGAGTGGAGGGAAAGAGCAGAGCCTTCTGCTTTACTATTCTAGCCTCATTTGTTAAGACAGACGTATTGATACACGGAAGTACAAATATGATCAGAAAATATCGTCAACAGCGAACGTAAGGCATAAAGAAAATACGTTGAAAAGTAATTTTTAAAGCATAACTTTTCGTTTTGTGGATGCCATTATCAAGACTTGATCAAGCTCTTCCTTCCATCCTTCTCCTCGACTGAGTTCATCTTCTCTTCCTTCCCTCCTTCCTATCTTCCCTCCTTCCTACCTTCCCACCTTCCCTCCTTCCTACCTTCCCTCCTTCCTACCTTCCCTCCTTCTTACCTTCCCTCCTTCCTACCTTCCCTCCTTCCTACCTTCCCTCCTTCCTACCTTCCCACCTTCCCTCCTTCCTACCTTCCCACCTTCCCTCCTTCCTACCTTCCTACCTTCCCACCTTCCCTCCTTCCTACCTTCCCTCCTTCCTACCTTCCCTCCTTCCTACCTTCCCACCTTCCCTCCTTCCTACCTTCCTACCTTCCCACCTTCCCTCCTTCCTACCTTCCCTCCTTCCTACCTTCCCTCCTTCCTACCTTTCCTCCTTCCTTCCTTCCTACCTTCCCTCCTTCCTACCTTCCCTCCTTCCTACCTTTCCTCCTTCCTTCCTTCCTACCTTCCCTCCTTCCTACCTTCCCTTCTTCCTACCTTCCCTTCTTCCTACCTTCCCTTCTTCCTACCTTCCATCCTTCCCTTCTTCCTACCTTCCTACCTTCCCTCCTTCCTACCTTCCCTCCTTCCTACCTTCCCTCCTTCCTATCTTCCCTCCTTCCTACCTTCCCTCCTTCCTACCTTCCCTTCTTCCTACCTTCCCTTCTTCCTACCTTCCTACCTTCCCTTCTTCCTATCTTCCCTCCTTCCTACCTTCCCTTCTTCCTATCTTCCCTCCTTCCTACCTTCCCTCCTTCTACCTTCCCTCCTTTCTACCTTCCCTCCTTCCTACCTTCCTCCTTCCTACCTTCCTACTTCCTCTTCTACCTTCCTCCTTCTACCTTCCCTCCTTCCTACCTTTCCTCCTTCCTTCTTCCACCTTCCCTCCTTCCTACCTTCCCTCCTTCCCTTCCTTCCTACCTTCCTCCTCCTACCTTCCATCCTTCCTACCTTCCCTCCTCCTCCTTCCTCCTTCCTACCTTCCCTCCTTCCTACCTTCCCTCCTTCCTACCTTCCCTCTTCCTACCTTCCTCCTTCCCTACCTTCCTCCTTCCCACCTTCCTCCTTCCTACCTTCCTACCTTCCCTCCTCTTCACCTTCCCTCCTTCCTACCTTCCTCCTTCCTACCTTCCCTCCTTCCTACCTTCCCCTTCCTCCTTCCTACCTTCCACCTTCCTCCTTCCTCCTTCCTACCTTCCCCTTCCACCTTCCCTCCTTCCTACCTTCCCACCTTCCTCCTTCCTACCTTCCTCCTTCCACCTTCCTCCTTCCTCCTTCCTCCTTCCTCCTTCTCCTTCCTCCTTTCCTCCTTCCTCCTTCCTCCTTCCCTCCTTCCTACCTTCCCTCCTTCCTACCTTCCCTCCTCTACCTTCCTCCTTCCTACCTTCCCTCCTTCTACCTTCCCCTTCCTACCTTCCTCCTTCCTACCTTCCTCTTCCTACCTTCCTCCTTCCTCTTCCTCCTTCCTACCTTCCTCCTCCCTACCTTCTCCTCCTTCCTACCTTCCTCCTTCCTACCTTCTCCTTCCTTCTTCCCTCCTTCCTACCTTCCCTCCTTCCTACCTTCCTCCTTCTACCTTCCCTCCTTCCTACCTTCTCCTCTACTTCCCTCCTTCCTACCTTCCTCTCCTATTCTCTACCTTCCTCCTCCTATCTCCTTCACCTTCCTCTTCCTACCTTCCTCCTCCTCCTTCCTCACCTTCCTCCTCCTACCTTCCCTACCTTCCTACCTTCCCTCCTCCTACCTTCCACTCCTCCTTCACTCCTTCCCTTCTACTTCCCAGCTTCTCTTCCTACCTTGCATTCTCCTCCTGCCTTCCTCATGTCTACTTCGTCATCTACTCTCTCATGCCTCCTTGCTATTCGCACCTTCTCCTGCTACCTTCCTACCTCCTACTCTCCTCTACCTCAGCTTTCACTGTCTTGCTACTACAGCGTGGTATTGGTGCAATGTGCATATGTCTGTTGATGCTGTTGCTGTTGAACGTGATGGTGATGCAGCGCTACTGCTAACAGGACACATTGCTGCACCTCCATGACGCAGCGTATGCTGCTGCTGCTGCTACTGCTGCTGCTACTGCTGCACTGCTGCTGTCTGCTGCTGATGCTGCTGCTGATGATGATGCTACTGCTGCTGATTGCTGCTGCTGCTGCATACTGACTGCTGCTGCTACTGCTTTGCTGCTGCTACTGCTGTTGTTGCTGCTGATGACTACTGTTTCTCTGCTGATGCTCTGCTGTTGCTGATACTACTGCTGCTGCTCTGCTACTAGCTGTGCTGCTGCTTGCTGCTGCTGCTGCTGCTACTACTGCTTGGTGCTGCTGTCTGCTGCTGCTCTGATGCTACTGTCTGCTGCTCTGCTGCTGATGGTGCTACTGCTGTGTTGCTGTGCTCTGCTCTACTGGTGCTGCTGCTGCGTTGGCTGCTACTGCACTGCTGATGCTACTACTGCTATTGATGTTGCTGCTGCTACTGCTGTTGCTGTTGCTGCTGTTACTGCACTGTGCTGCTGCTACTGAGCTACTCTGTTCTGGTGTTGTGCTGCTGTGCATTCTGTTCTGGTGCTGCTGCTGAAGGGTGGTGATGGTGCTGGTGTTGCTGGTGCTGCTGGTGCTGAACGTGGTGATGGAGCTGCTGGTGCTGGTGCTGCTACTGATGTTGCTGCTGCTGCTACTGATGCTGCTGCTGCTACTGATGCTGCTGCTGCTGTTATTTCTGCTACTGGTGCTGCTGCTGCTACTGCTGCTACTACTACTGTTACTGGTGCTGGTGCTACTGCTGAAGGTGGTGCTGGTGCTGCTGGTGCTGCTGCTGGTGCTGCTGCTGGTGCTGCTGCTGGTGCTGCTGCTGGTGCTGCTGCTGGTGCTGATGCTGGTGCTGGTGCTGCTGGTACTGGTGCTGATGCTCTTGCTAGTGCTGATGCTGGTGGTGCTGGTGGTGCTGGTGGTGCTGGTGGGGCTGGTGGTGGTGATTGTGCTGCTGCTGGTGCTGCTGGTGATGGTGGTGGTTGTGCTGGTGGTGGTGGTGGTGGTGGTGCTGCTGGTGGTGGTGGTGCTGCTGCTGGTGGTGCTGGTGGTTGTGCTGGTGGTGCTGCTGCTGCTGGTGGTGGTGGTGGTGCTGGTGCTGGTGGTGTTGCTGGTGGTGTTGGTGGTGTTGGTGGTGGTGGCGGTGCTGGTGCTGCTAGTGATGGTGGTGGTTGTGTTGGTGGTGGTGGTGCTGCTGCTGGTGGTGGTGGTGGCGGTGCTGGTGCTGCTGGTGATGGTGGTGGTGGTGGTGGTGGTGGTGGTGGTGCTGGTGGTGCTGGTGGTGCTGGTGGTGCTGGTGGTGCTGGTGGTGTTGGTGGTGGTGCTGCTGCTGGTGGTGCTGCTGGAAGGGATGACAGTGCTACTACTTTTCTTCTTCTCTTTCAGTATTTTTTTTTATTTATATATATTTTTCTTACCTCCTTCATTGTCTTCCTTGACATCTTATCTCCGTCTTTATGCTATTTCTCATCTTCTACGTTTCTTCTTGTCATATTGCATCTCCCTGCTGCATTTTCTATCTTCTATGCTCTCTTTTTTTCCCTCTTCTATTTTTTGCCTCCTTTTTCCTGCTTTCTCTCTTCATTCCCCTTTCCTCTTCCACATTTACTATACATTCCTTTATTCTCTGCCTTCTTCGTATCTCCTCTCTTCTTCTCTTACCACCCCTTATTATTTTATTTTCTCATTATACTTTTATCCCTCTCCTCGTCCCATTCACCCTTACGCTCTTCCATTTCCGCCCCCCCCCCCTTTCACATTCTTTCCTTCCCCTTCTGTTCCTCAGCTTTTTCACACAATTATCTTCCTCTGCCTACTCCCCCTTCCATTTCTGCCACACTCTTCCCCATTCTTTTCTCCCCTTTCCACTTATTTCTTTCCCTCCTCCTATTTCCTATTCCACATCTTCCACACCTCACACATTCTCCTGCTCCTTCAATTATTCTCGTCTCTGCTTTCCACTGATATCCTTCCTTCCTCCTTCTTGATATATATTCTCTTTCTTGCTGACCCAAGTCTCCTCCTACACTCCTTGATTTATTCTCCTCTGTAATGTTTTTCGGAAATATATTCTGCCTTGCTTCCCTGTGTTCACGAGAGTGGTTCTGTGTTCACCAGAGTGGTTCTGTGTTCACCAGAGTGGTTCTGTGTTCACCAGAGTGGTTCTGTGTTCACCAGAGTGGTTCTGTGTTCACCAGAGTGGTTCTGTGTTCACCAGAGTGGTTCTGTGTTCACCAGAGTGGTTCTGTGTTCACCAGAGTGATTCTGTGTTCATCCTCCAGCCTCTCTACTGTGGACTTCAAGGGGGTGCCCAGACGACCCTGAGGGGCTCTTGATCAGGGGAACTGAAGTTGCCTCTTCCTGGGATCGGACGTGATTGCCTCCCATTCTTAAAATGTTGCATGAATCGTACGGGTTTAGCGCTTCCCCGTGAAGGTTTAAAATTTAAAAAATTAATAATAGTGATATTATTATTATTACCTTATTAATAATAATAATAATAATAATAATAATAATAATAATAATAATAATAATAATATCATATTATTATTATTGATATGTTATCATTATTACTTTATTATTTAGTTAATATTATTATTATTAATATATTATTACTATTATTTTTATTATTTTATTATAGTATTGCTATTATTTTTATTACATTATTACTATTATTTTTATTTTATTATATTATTACTTTAATATTACTATTATTATTATTATTATTAATTTAATTATTATTATTATAATTATTATTAATAATAATAATATTATTATTATTATTATTGAAAATGGTGTGTACTGACGTTTGCTCCGAGGGAGGGGAGGGTGGCATCAAGGCAATAGTCTTCCTGTACCTTCCTTCTCCATCAGCCACTAATTAATTATTGATTTATTTCTCTCTCTATCCCGATTTATTACCTTCGCTTACTCCAATTGCCACTTTTATTTATGTCTCCGTCTGCTTCCTCTGCTTCCTTGGTTTGTGTTATCTTCTTTCTTACAAACTATTTATTTCATATTGGAATTCCTAATTATGGTTTCCATCGTGTGTGTTGTGTGTGTATATAAATATATATATATATATATATATATATATATATATATATATATATATATATATATATATATATATATTATATTATATTTTATATAATGGGGTCCACCTCTGGTGCAAATTGTGGGGCCCATAACCTCGGAGAAGTGGATAAAAAGGCTTCAAGGAAGAATATTTGGATTTCTTCCTGAAGCCATTTGAATATTCCACTTCTCCTACCACCCCATCTTATATATATATGTATATAGTACAAGTGCTTTATTAATAGACAGAATACATTGACAGAAAAAACAAACATGAACATGATTACATTGGTACAATATATCAAAGATTATGAATCTCTTCCAGCTCCTCTGAAGCCGGACGCGAGCCTAGTATGCAGCATGCATTTTCCCTCTGGATGGCCATGCTGAGGCGCTGGATCATGAAAGTGGCTGCCCTTGGGTCCCTGGTGGTGTCGATAAGTCTGGAACCCAGTTCTTTAAGGAAACGTGTTGCATTTTTCCCCATGATCCCAAGGTCTCCGATCCCACTGGGACAAATTGGTACTGTTGGCTTATGTCCCTGTACTTTCCGATCTTGTACTCCTCCCTGTGGTCAGCAGCTCCTCCCTGTCGCCCGACACTGTGATGGATGTAGGTGTCAACCAGTGTCGACACACAGGTATAGTCCCATGCTAAGAGCTTGCCATTCTTCCAAGGATAGATGGTGATCCCGTCGGGGGGGTTTGCTGGGT
>WNWK01000248.1:95000-265000 GCA_009830355.1 Cherax destructor
CTGCTAGTCAGGGCAGTTATTTATGTCCATAAGTAGCTGCTAGTCATGGCAGTTATTTATGTCCATAAGTAGCTGCTAGTCAGCACAGTTATTTATGTCCATAAGTAGCTGCTAGTCAGCGCAGTTATTTATGTCCATAAGTAGCTGCTAGTCAGGGCAGTTATTTATGTCCATAAGTAGCTGCTAGTCAGGGCAGTTATTTATGTCCATAAGTAGCTGCTAGTCAGCGCAGTTATTTATGTCCATAAGTAGCTGCTAGTCAGGGCAGTTATTTATGTCCATAAGTAACTGCTAGTTAGCGCAGTTATTTATGTCCATAAGTAGCTGCTAGTCAGCGCAGTTATTTATGTCCATAAGTAGCTGCTAGTCATGGCAGTTATTTATGTCCATAAGTAGCTGCTAGTCAGCGCAGTTATTTATGTCCATAAGTAGCTGCTAGTCAGCGCAGTTATTTATGTCCATAAGTAGCTGCTAGTCAGGGCAGTTATTTATGTCCATAAGTAGCTGCTAGTCATGGCAGTTATTTATGTCCATAAGTAGCTGCTAGTCATGGCAGTTATTTATGTCCATAAGTAGCTGCTAGTCAGCGCAGTTATTTATGTCCATAAGTAGCTGCTAGTCATGGCAGTTATTTATGTCCATAAGTAGCTGCTAGTCAGCGCAGTTATTTATGTCCATAAGTAGCTGCTAGTCAGCGCAGTTATTTATGTCCATAAGTAGCTGCAATCAGCGCAGTTATTTATGTCCATAAGTAGCTGCTAGACATGGCAGTTATTTATGTCCATAAGTAGCTGCTAGTCATGGCAGTTATTTATGTCCATAAGTAGCTGCTAGTCATGGCAGTTATTTATGTCCATAAGTAGCTGCTAGTCAGCGCAGTTATTTATGTCCATAAGTAGCTGCTAGTCAGCGCAGTTATTTATGTCCATAAGTAGCTGCTAGTCATGGCAGTTATTTATGTCCATAAGTAGCTGCTAGTCAGTGCAGTTATTTATGTCCATAAGTAGCTGCTAGTCAGGGCAGTTATTTATGTCCATAAGTAGCTGCTAGTCAGGGCAGTTATTTATGTCCATAAGTAGCTGCTAGTCAGCGCAGTTATTTATGTCCATAAGTAGCTGCTAGTCAGCGCAGTTATTTATGTCCATAAGTAGCTGCTAGTCATGGCAGTTATTTATGTCCATAAGTAGCTGCTAGTCAGCGCAGTTATTTATGTCCATAAGTAGCTGCTAGTCAGCGCAGTTATTTATGTCCATAAGTAGCTGCTAGTCAGGGCAGTTATTTATGTCCATAAGTAGCTGCTAGTCAGGGCAGTTATTTATGTCCATAAGTAGCTGCTAGTAAGTTCAGTTATTTAAATTCCGTTAATCCTAGTTCACCAACAACGAGTGCTAACATGTAAATACAACATTACATGAGTTAGAAAACTAAACTAACAAGAAAAAAAATCAAAATATAATGATTAAACACAAACCTTGTCGGTTTAGCGTAAATTTGATTATAATAAACAAACAAAAGTTGCCTACATTACCGTTGACTTTAAGGTTCTCTACTGGGGGTTGTGTTTTAAGTTCTTAAAACAAGCTTTTTTCACAGTGGTGAAGAACAGTACTATTGTAAACAGTACTATGTGTACTGTGCAGAGTTCCTGGTGCTATCCTTCAGTCTGGCCAACAGTTTTCCACTTTGATTCCCATAAACTCCTCCCTGTCTTTCCCTTAACCCCAGTAGCCTAGACTCTCTTGTAATACTTATCCTTCCTTGTTACTGCTGTTGATCGTGCTGCTGCTGCTTCTCTTGCTTCTGTTGCTATTTCTTCTGCTTCTTTTGCTTTTTCTTCTTACTGCTACCGCCACCATCTCTACTAATGTTATTATTATCACTTCCGTTATTCCTACAACTACTAATGTTTTTGCTCGTAAATTTCTAACACATTGATGCAGTCTTGGCTTTCCATAAAAAATTTGTTCATTTGCAATACAACGCAAACCTTTCACGTAGCTTCTTGGTATTGCCAAGTCTGTGTCCAGTGTTAGGAATTTCTGTCTAACACAGTTGAATAAAAGCGACGGCCAACAAATAGCAATAACTCGATTATAAACAACTTGG
Source organism: Cherax destructor (assembly GCA_009830355.1). Lineage (NCBI taxonomy): Eukaryota > Metazoa > Arthropoda > Malacostraca > Decapoda > Parastacidae > Cherax > Cherax destructor. Next base: position 97,107 of record WNWK01000248.1, read on the forward strand.
GGAACGGGTGGGATTCAAACCCATGGGTAGGGCACTGGCTTGCTAGTCTTAGGACTGGCTCGTATTGGATTCGAATCCCTGCTGTTTCCTAAACTGTGTCTAATACAAGCTTGTGGGAGCGCGTTATATATGAGTGAGTTCACACAAGTGGAATTTTTATGACTTAACGTGCTGTTGGAGTGAGAGTAGGGTAACGCTTACGAAGGGAATCCTAGGAAGCCGGTTAACCGGAATTGAGTCCTAGAGGTCGGTAGCACAATTCCTACACTCTGAAGGAGGAGTAGGGATGCTGCAGTTCGGAGGTCTATCTGAACTGTCATGTCAGCAGATTTCCGGCAAGACAGTAATGGAATGAGTGACGGTGAAAGTGTTTCTTCCTAGGTTCTCCCTTCCTGTCTCGGTGGGATGGTCGGTGTTTATATATATATATATATATATATATATATATATATATACAAACACACACACCACAGTTACTGGAATACTGTGCAAGTAGAACATGAGGAATGTAAGCCAGCTTATTATAAATTGCAATACCGACAAGTTGATCAATAAAACACATCTGCAACACTCGAGTATCATCACTGTCGAAACCTTTCGCCTGCACGTCAGGCTTCTTCAGTTATATACTGCCTATTACTACACTGGAAACAGTTGTTTCCTGTGGAGAGGTAATTTTGAGGTGAACAGTTGCTCATCATTTATAGAAGATGGTGAGTCAGTGTCTGCTGTACTTACCTCATCATTTGTTGGTCAGTGTCTGCTGTACTTACCTCATCATTTATTGGTCAGTGTCTGCTGTACTTACCTCACCATTTGTTGGTCAGTGTCTGCTGTACTTACCTCACCATTTGTTGGTCAGTGTCTGCTGTACTTACCTCATCATTTGTCGGTCAGTGTCTGCTGTACTTACCTCATCATTTGTTGGTCAGTGTCTGCTGTACTTACCTCATCATTTGTTGGTCAGTGTCTGCTGTACTTACCTCATCATTTATTGATCAGTGTCTGCTGTACTTACCTCATCATTTGTTGGTCAGTGTCTGCTGTACTTACCTCATCATTTGTCGGTCAGTGTCTGCTGTACTTACCTCATCATTTGTTGGTCAGTGTCTGCTGTACTTACCTCATCATTTGTCGGTCAGTGTCTGCTGTACTTACCTCATCATTTGTTGGTCAGTGTCTGCTGTACTTACCTCATCATTTGTTGGTCAGTGTCTGCTGTACTTACCTCATCATTTGTTGGTCAGTGTCTGCTGTACTTACCTCATCATTTGTCGGTCAGTGTCTGCTGTACTTACCTCATCATTTGTCGGTCAGTGTCTGCTGTACTTACCTCATCATTTGTTGGTCAGTGTCTGCTGTACTTACCTCATCATTTGTTGGTCAGTGTCTGCTGTACTTACCTCCTCATTTGTCGGTCAGTGTCTGCTGTACTTACCTCATCATTTGTCGGTCAGTGTCTGCTGTACTTACCTCATCATTTGTCGGTCAGTGTCTGCTGTACTTACCTCATCATTTGTCGGTCAGTGTCTGCTGTACTTACCTCATCATTTGTCGGTCAGTGTCTGCTGTACTTACCTCATCATTTGTTGGTCAGTGTCTGCTGTACTTACCTCATCATTTGTCGGTCAGTGTCTGCTGTACTTACCTCATCATTTGTCGGTCAGTGTCTGCTGTACTTACCTCATCATTTGTCGGTCAGTGTCTGCTGTACTTACCTCATCATTTGTCGGTCAGTGTCTGCTGTACTTACCTCATCATTTGTCGGTCAGTGTCTGCTGTACTTACCTCATCATTTGTCGGTCAGTGTCTGCTGTACTTACCTCATCATTTGTCGGTCAGTGTCTGTCGTATATGACTGTTGCAACACCCAGCTGGTGTTAGCGTCTCCTGTGAGTATGAGTGGGTTAGACTTTACTCATGAAATCGTAATGACACGATTGCAAACAAACCATACAACGGGCGGGTATAGAACCCGCGATCAGACAGTCATAAAACTCCAGAACGATGCGCTAGCCACTGGGCCACGTGGCCCAGTAGCTAGCGCGTCGGTCTGGAGTTTCATGACTCTCTGATCGCGGGTTCTAACCCCGCCCGTGGTATGGTTTGGGTTAGACTTGTTATCTCAGCTAAGGATTCAGCTATGCCTGTTTGAGTTTAATATAATCTAATGTTACTTTCTCTGCGATTATTTGTTAGAACTCACATTTGCTTCAGTGATATGAAGAAACTTCTTGTGTTTGTGGCCGCACTTGACGAAGAGGCAACTTTGATCCTGTAACTTCCTATTATGTTCTCTCAAGTTACCGTTTTAGCGTACTATTGCAGTGGTTTCCTTTATTTTTTTTAACCATCGAAACCTATAATTGACCAAAGTTTTTGTTGTCCACCCTCATTCCGCTCCAGGATATTTTTTTTAGAGAGGATTCTTTATGAGATGTCGAGGGTCCTCCCCGGGAAAATTGTGTGTATATATATATATATATATATATATATATATATATATATATATATATATATATATATATATATATATATATATATATATATATATATATATATATATAAGCAATTTGAGGACACATGCAGCATTTCGAATGCAGCTAGACCTCTAACTGTTATCTGTTAGCTGGGGCTAAGTTCTCAGGCTGTGTTTCTGCCTTATTCCTTCCCCTTCCACCCACCGTCCATTGGATAGTTTGTATGGCGCTATTGAATGGGATTTAGGCATGCTGTATTATACCCAACCTGTACACATGATCTGCATGTGGCAGGAAAATTTGGGATGCTTGTGGTGAAAATATTTAAACAATTATTGCCTTTTGTGTATAGTTCTATATTCTTTGCATTATGTACTTGCATTGATAAAGCCACAGGACAGCGAAGCGTGAACAACTAAAGATACCCAGATGTTGCACATGTGTATAATTCTCCATCAATTATAGCCTGGTCTGAGACAGAACCACAGGAGCGATGATCTCTGAAAGCACACAAAGGAGGTCAACACTCCAGCATCACTACGGCTGCTTGTGGGGATGGATCTGGGGGCTGTCTGTACGTCTCAAACTTGACACGATCGCGACTCACGAAATCGTAATAACATGATTCCAAACAAACCACAGAAAGGTTGAGGCTCGAACCCATGGCCTTGAGTTTTCAGACTCATTCGCCATGGGTTCAAACCCCACCCGTTCCGTGGTTTGACACGATCGCCTTTGTTGCAAGCGCTCGCGATTTTAGAATTCCAACTACGTATTGCCGACAAAAGCGAAGAAAAGGCGCGTTGGAGAACAAAATTTTCTTAGAACTATGTTCTGTTGAGTGTAACATTTCTTTAGGTATTAAAGCTCTACAGAGAGCGACACTCTGTCCCAATAAAAGATTATGCTCTGCAGCCTGTCTTTTCTTCACCAGCTCTCGCATCACCGACCTGGGACAATGATGACTGGCATGGATGACTCTCATTCGTGGAAAAGAAACATCTCGAGACAGTCTTCCAAGGAGCCTTGTATCTGGCCAACAGCATCTTCATCTTGTGTATTGCTTCTTTGCACTGGATCGCCTCACAGACGTCTCAGACAATGCAGTTGTAATGTTTGTGAGACAACTGAATGCATTTCTTGACAGTTTCCACTGCATAAGACAAAGATGTGTTTTCGGATAATCAGAAAAGGTTCCAAAAAATAAAAATTCACGATACAGTGGCTGGAACAATACAGTGGCTGGAACAATACAGTGGCTATAACAATACAGTGGCTGGAACAATACAGTGGCTGGAACAATACAGTGGCTGGAACAATACAGTGGCTGGAACAATACAGTGGCTGGAACAATACAGTGGCTATAACAATACAGTGGCTGGAACAATATAGTGGCTGGAACAATACAGTGGCTGGAACAATACAGTGGCTGGAACAATGCAGTGGCTGGAACAACACAGTGGCTGGAACAATACAGTGGCTATAACAATACAGTGGCTGGAACAATACAGTGGCTGGAACAATACAGTGGCTATAACAATACAGTGGCTGGAACAATACAGTGGCTATAACAATACAGTGGCTGGAACAATACAGTGGCTATAACAATACAGTGGCTGGAACAATACAGTGGCTGGAACAATACAGTGGCTGGAACAATACAGTGGCTGGAACAATACAGTGGCTGGAACAATGCAGTGGCTGGAACAATTCAGTGGCTGGAACAATACAGTGGCTATAACAATACAGTGGCTGGAACAATACAGTGGCTGGAACAATACAGTGGCTGGAACAATACAGTGGCTGGAACAATTCATGATAAATCCGAAACTTAGTAAATGAATCTCACGGCGACGTTTCGGCTTATTCTGGACTGGTTATGACTTGACACTAGTCCCTGGCGGACCGAAACGTCGTTTAGAGTTTCTTGACATAATTGTAGGTTTTGGGTGAAACGTTTCCAGTGCGTTTCACTCAGTTCTATTATAGGTTTCCAAAGTTTGGGATTGTTCAAGGGAAGGAGGGAAGGTGTTGCCTTTATGCTAGTGAAAGGTTCTTGATCCAAGGAATTGGAGCCACCCTCCTCTTCCTTAGATAACCCTCTTGCTGAGGTAACCCTGGAGTGCGTTCTGGGGTGCGATACCTGGAGTGCGTTCTGGGGTGGGAGACCTGGAGTGCGTTCTAGGGTTGGAGACCTGGAGTGAGTTCTGGGGTGGGAGACCTGGAGTACGTTCTGGGGTGGGAGACATGGAGTACGTTCTGGGGTGGGAGACCTGGAGTGAGTTCTGAGGTAGGAGGCCTGAAGTGCGTTCTGGGGTGTTAGACCTGGAGTGCGTTCTGGGGTGGGAGACCTGGAGTGCGTTCTGGGGTGCGAGACCTGGAGTGCGTTCTAGGGTTGGAGACCTGGAGTGAGTTCTGGGGTGGGAGACCTGGAGTACGTTCTGGGGTGGGAGACCTGGAGTGAGTTCTGAGGTAGGAGGCCTGAAGTGCGTTCTGGGGTGGGAGACCTGGAGTGCGTTCTGGGGTGCGAGACCTGGAGTGCGTTCTAGAGTGGGAGACCTGGAGTGAGTTCTGGGGTGGGAGACCTGGAGTGAGTTCTGGGGTGGGAGACCTGGAGTGAGTTCTGGGGTGGGAGACCTGGGGTAGGAGAACTGGGGTAGGATATCTGGATTAAGAGCCCTGGGCTAGGAGACCTGGGGTAGGAGATCTGGGGTAGGAGATCTGGGGTAGGAGATCTGGGGTAGGAGATCTGGAGTAGGAGAACTGGGGTAGGAGATCTAGGGTAGGAGAACTGGGGTAGAAGATCTGGGGGAGGAGACCTAGGATAGAAGATCTGGAGGTAGGAGACCTGGGGTAGGAGAATTGAGGTAGGAGATCTGGGGTAGGAGATCTGGGGTAGATCTGGGGTATGATATCTGGGGTAGGAGATCTGGGGTAGGAGATCTGGTGTAGGAGATCTGGGATAAGAGACCTAGGGTATGAGATCTGGAGTAGGAGATCTGGGTAGGAAATCTGAGGTAGGAGAACTGGGGTAGGAGATCTGGAGTAGGAGCCCTGCGCTAGGAGACCTGGTGTAGGAGATCTGGGGTAAGAAATCTGGGGTAGGAGAACTGGGGTAGGAAATCTGGGGTAGAAGATCTAGAGTAGGAGTCCTGGGGTAGGAGTCCTGGGGTAGGAGTCCTGGGGTAGGAGACCTGGGGTAAGAGACCTGGGGTAGGAGAACTGGAGTAGGAAACCTAGGGTAGGAGATCTGGGGTAGGAGACCTGGGATAGGAGAACTGGGGTAGAAGATCTAGTGTAGGAAAACTGGGGTAGGAGATCTGGGGTAGGAGACCTAGGGTAGGCGATCAGGGGTAGTATATCTGGGGTAGGAGACCTAAGGTAGGATATTTGGGGTAGGAGACCTGGGGTAGGATATTTGGGGTAGGAGACCTGGGGTAGGATATCTGGGGTAAGAGATCTGTGGTAGGAGAACTGGGGTAGGAGAACTGGGGTAAGAGATCTGGGGTAGGAGAACTGGGGAAGGAGATCTGTTGTAGGAGAACTGGGGTAGGAGATCTGGGATGGGAGATCTGGGGTAGGAGACCTGGGGTAGGAGACCTGGGGTAGGAGATCTGGGGTAGGGGAACTGGGGTAGGAGATCTGGTGTTGGAGACCTGGTGTTGGAGACCTAGTGTTGGAGACCTGGGGTAGGAGATCTGGGGTAGGAGATCTGGGGTAGGAGATCTGAGGTAGGAGATCTGGGGTAGTAGATCTGGGGTAGGAGAACTGGTGCAAGAGATCTGGGGTAGGAGATCTTGGCTAGGAGAACTGGGGTACTAGACCTGGGGTAGGAGATCTGGGGTAGGAGACCTAGGGTAGGAGATTTGGGATAGAAGAACTGGGGTAGAAGATGTGGTGTTGGAGACCTGGGGTAGGAGATCTGGGGTAGGAGACCTAGGGTTGGAGATCTTGGGTAGGAGAGCTGGGGTAGGAGAACTGGGGTAGGAGAAGGGTAGGAGACCTAGGGTTGGAGATCTGGGGTAGGAGAGCTGGGGTAGGAGATCTGGGGTAGGAGAAGGGTAGGAGACCTAGGGTTGGAGATCTGGGGTAGGAGATCTGGGGTAGGAGATTAGTGTTTCTGTTTTTTAAATTGCCTTTTATTTATACAAATTGTCTTGCGTTCCTTAACAAAATTGTCTTCTGTCACTTATTATTGTCTTTTGGTGGTTACTTGTTCTCTGTTACTTATATGAATGTTATCTTACATTAATTGTCTTCCGTTATTTATCTAAATTATTGTCTTCCGTTACTTATCTAAATTATTGCTTTCCGTTACTTATCTAAATTATTGTCTTCCGTTATTTATCTAAATTATTGTCTTCCGTTACTTATCTAAATTATTGTCTTCCGTTACTTATCTAAATTATTGTCTTCCGTTACTTATCTAAATTATTGTCTTCCGTTACTTATCTAAATTATTGTCTTCCGTTACTTAGATACATTATTGTCTTCTGTTACTTTTCTAAATTATTGTTGTTGTTTTTTGTTACTTATTTAAACTGCTGATTTTTTATTGTTCTTTGTCCAGTTGACATGATTTTTGTTGCTGTTTTTGTCAAATTTATAATTTATCTGCTACTGTCCATTATTTTTTTAACTTTCTAACTTTAATCTTCTTGTTAAATTTTTTTATCGTGTTTATCTTCGCTTTTATTAAACTGATTTAACTTCTATATCCTCTGCCTGATATTTATTCTCTCTTTTGATATTTCTTCCCATTTGTAGTATTTTCATTTCTGCTTATCTTGCCTTATTTATTTCCATTCGTTTGGCTGTCCGTCGGTACGTCCTTCTGTCGGTACGTCCTTCTGTCGGTACGTCCTTCTGTCGGTACGTCCGTCCGTCGGTACGTATGTCCGTCGGTACATCCTTCCCTCAGTTCGTCCGTCCGTCAGTCGGCCCATCCGTTCGTCATTCGGTTCGTAATTCCGTCCATCATTCCGTACGTTGGTCTTGTCGGTCGATTTGTCGTTCGAGTTGTTTGTTACTTCCCTCTGAGATTTTTTTAATGTTATGCCTTCCATCATCATTCATTCAATAGCCGTCTTATCAGAAGTCATGGATATCACAATTGTAGTGTTGTAATGTCCATTCCGAGCTGCTACATCCCACGCATCCTTCGGAGTGCATACTTCCTACCCCCAGGATTGCAACATCCCCATCCATCCTTCCGAGTGGAGGCACTGTACTTTCCACTTCCAGAACTGCAACATCTCCAAACATCCTTCATGGGGGAAGCGCTGTACTTTCCTCCTCCGGCCGGCTAACCGGCAGACCACTACTATCACAAAGACCCCCTGACCACCACTATCACAAAGACCCCCTGACTACCACTATCACAAAGATCCCCTGACCACCACTATCACAAAGACCCCCTGACCACCACCATCACAAAGACCCCCTGACCACCACCATCACAAAGATCCCCTGACCACCACTATCACAAAGACCCCCTGACCACCACCATCACAAAGACCCCTGACCACCACTATCACAAAGATCCCTGACCACCACCATCACAAAGACCCCTGACCACCACTATCACAAAGACCCCTGACCACCACTATCACAAAGACCCCTGACCACCACTATCACAAAGACCCCTGACCACCACCATCACAAAGACCCCTGACCACCACTATCACAAAGACCCCTGACTACCACTATCACAAAGACCCCCTGACTACCACCATCACAAAGACCCCCTGACCACCACTATCACAAAGACCCCCTGACCACCACTATCACAAAGACCCCCTGACCACCACTATCACAAAGATCCCCTGACCACCACCATCACAAAGACCCCCTGACCACCACTATCACAAAGACCCCCTGACCACCACTATCACAAAGACCCCCTGACCACCACTATCACAAAGACCCCTGACCACCACTATCACAAAGATCCCTGACCACCACCATCACAAAGACCCCCTGACTACCACCATCACAAAGACCCCCTTACCACCACCATCACAAAGACCCCCTGACCACCATCACAAAGACCCCCTGACCACCATCACAAAGACCCCATGCCCACCATCACAAAGACCCCATGCCCACCATCACAAAGACCCCATGCCCACCATCACAAAGACCCCCTGCCCACCATCACAAAGACCCTTGATTACCGCCAACACAAAGAGCCCTGACCACCCCTGCCACAAGAGCCCTGACCACTACTTTCCCTTAAAGGACTCTTGATCTAAACAACTGACCTTATTCTCCCCTTACGTGGATCAAACTTGAATGCCTCCTATTCCCCAGATGCCCTATGACCCATACGGCTTTAGTACTTTCCCCTGATTAAAAATAGAAAGTAAAATCTGACCACCTCCATCACTGACAAGAAAGACCTCTTAAGCCAACCCGTTTATTAAGTCGTACTTTATATAGGGTGGGTCTCCAGCTCCTGCTTTCTTGCCTGCTGTTCATTTGCTGCTGCTCCTGCTGTGTTACTACTGCTGCTTCTGCTGTGTTACTACTGTTGCCCCTGTTGTGTTACTGCTGCTTCTCCTGCTGTGTTACTGCTGCTGCTTCTGCTGTGTTATTGCTGCTGCTTCTGCTGTGTTACTGCTGCTGCTTCTGCTGTGTTACTACTTTTGCTCCTGCTGTGTTACTGCTACTGCTGCTGCTTCTGCTGTGTTACTACTGTTGCTCCTGCTTCTCCTCCTGCTGTGTTACTGCTGCTGCTTCTGCTGTTACTGCTAACGCTTCTACTTTGTTACTACTGCTGTTCCTGCTGTGTTACTGCTGCTGCTTCTGCTGTGTTACCACTGTTGCTCCTGCTGTGTTACTGCTGCTGCTTCTGCTGTGTTACTACTGCTGCTCCTGCTGTGTTACTGCTTCTGCTGTGTTACTGCTGCTGCTTCTGTTGTTACTGCTGCTGCTTCTGCTGTGTTACTGCTGCTGATTCTGTTGTTACTACTGCTGCTTCTGCTGTGTTACTGCTTCTGCTTCTGCTGTGTTACTGCTGCTGCTTCTGTTGTGTTACTGCTGCTGCTTCTGCTGTGTTACTGCTGCTGCTTCTGTTGTGTTACTACTGCTGCTGCTTCTGCTGTGTTACTGTTGCTGCTTCTGTTTTGTTACTGCTGCTGCTTCTGCTGTGTTACTGCTGCTGCTCCTGCTGTGTTACTGCTGCTTCTGCTGTGTTACTGCTGCTGCTTCTGCTGTGTTACTGCTGCTTATTCTGCTGTGTTACTGCTGCTGCTTCTGCTGTGTTACTGCTGCTGCTTTTTCTGTGTTACTACTGCTGCTGCTTCTGCTGTGTTACTGCTGCTGCTGCTTCTGCTGTGTTACTGCTGCTGCTTCTGTTGTGTTACTACTGCTGCTGCTTCTGCTGTGTTACTACTGCTGCTCCTGCTGTGTTACTGCTGCTGCTTCTGCTGTGTTACTGCTGCTGCTTCTGCTGTGTTACTGCTGCTGCTTTTGCTGTGTTACTACTGCTGCTGCTTCTGCTGTGTTACTGCTGCTGCTGCTTCTGCTGTGTTACTGCTGCTGCTTCTGCTGTTTTTACTACTGCTGCTCCTGCTGTGTTACTGCTGCTTCTGCTGTGTTACTGCTGCTGCTTCTGCTGTGTTACTGCTGCTGCTTCTGCTGTGTTACTGCTGCTGCTTTTGCTGTGTTACTACTGCTGCTGCTTCTGCTGTGTTACTACTGCTGCTGCTTCTGCTGTGTTACTGTTGCTGCTTCTGCTGTGTTACTACTGATGCTCCTGTTCGTGCTGCTGCTGGTGATTCTGCTGGTGCTGCTGCTGGTGCTGCTGCTGGTGCTGCTGGTGGTGCTGCTGCTGGTGCTGCTGCTCTCGTTGGAGGTTCCTTCAAGACATGGTCAGGGTCTTGATTCAAGGAACTAAATCTGTTATGTCTTTGCTTCAATCGAGTCTGATTATCTCCCATACTCAAGTCGCTTTATGACTCCTATGGGTTTAGCGCTTCCTCTTAAATACAGTCATAGTAATGCTGCTGTTTTTTTCTGCTGTTGCCATTGATTTTCATCTGCTGCAACTCTTGCTGTTGAAGTGCTATTGCTGCTTTACTGCTGTGTTGTTTACACTGCTGCTGTACTGTTTATACTACTGCTGCACTGTTTACACTGCTGCTGTACTTCTGATGCTATTACTCCTTAATGTCCGCTGTTAATACTGTACATCTGCTGTTAATACTGTACATCTGCTGTTAATGTTGTACATCTGCTGTTAATACTGTACATCTGCTGTTGATACTGTACATCTGCTGTTGATACTGTACATCTGCAGTTAATACTGTACATCTGCTGTTAATACTGTACATCTGCTGTTCGTCTGTGTTAGGGATGTATCGGATGTGAAAAATTTAGATATCCGGTATGCGGATGTGTATACGGATGTCTTACTTACTCATTTTACGGAAGCGAATGCGGATGCGGATGTAAGAAATTGTGCGGATGTTCCGCGGATGTTGATGCGGATGTATGTGCGGATATCTGTTTGCTGTGAAATGCGGATGCGGATGCGGATACGGATGTAAGAAATTGTGCGGATGTTCCGCAGATGCGGATGCGGATGCGAATATCCGATACATCACTAGTCTGTGTACTCTGGTGATAAACTACCATAATTCATTCTAGTGATGTATCGGATATCCACATCCGCGGAACATCCGCACAATTTCTTACATCCGCATCTTACTGTAAACATATATCCGCATATGCATCCGCAAAATGAGTAAGACATACTCATACACCGCATCCGCGGATATCTAAATTTTCCCATCCGATACATCTTTAATTCATTCTTCCTCTAATACTAATAATATCATTTATATGATTGAGCTTTACAATACTGACTGTAAATCTGAGGTTAACAATACTTTTTATTCAGAATTTGGAATGGCTATATACCTTTAATATTTCTTTGATATTCCTTTGATATTCCTTTGATGTACCTTTGATATTACATTGATATTCCTTTGATGTACCTTTGATATTCCTTTGATGTACCTTTGATGTATCTTTGATATTCCTTTGATATTCACTTGATGTACCTTTGATATTCCTTTGATGTACCTTTGAGTTCAGAGTTTTTCTATTCCTGGAGCTCTGCCATGGGCCAGGTTCGTCTGGTGTTTGCCTAGTCAACCAGGCTGTTGTCCCCTATAGTAAGCATCCAACATAAGATATTAAAACACCTCTGACTGTTGCTAACCAAGGCAAAGTGATTTATTAACAAAAATTGTTCGTATGGATTGTTTGAGAAGAAAATCGTCAAGATTTTCTACCTAAACTTGATAGTTTACGTCCATTCAGTTTACCATTGAAAAGGAAGTAGATGATTGAGTTCCCTTTCTGGATATCCATATTCGTAGCAGCTTAGCCGCGAGTTCAAGCCCCACCCGTACCGTGGTTAGGTTAGGTTAGATAATGATTATCAGGAAACAGGAGAAGTGCTTCCTAACGCGGGTCTCAGTTATATGATGACCCGCAGCTGGAGCGTTTAGTCATCTGACCGAAGCCTTCCACTGGCTTACAAATCTACCCATTAAGTATTACATGTAAGCGAGGTCGTGATTTTAAATTCATTATCTAGAGGAAGCCTACCAGTGTATACACATACATTCATTGTCATTTTAACCATTAAAAATGTATAATGAAATGTGTTTTCACCCCAGTATAAACATGTTCACTACATGTATACAGTCCAGAGTTTTATGAAACTGAGGTTAATAAAGTTTTAGAAATTACCAAAGCTTTCCAATATCCATGTAAATAGATCAAGAATTTTTTAAGTAGATCTCAGCCCAGGAAGGTGGTCCGTGCGGGTGTCAGTCGAAGCACTGTACCATTCAACCACGAAGGTTCTAATAGGAAATGTGAAGTAATCAAGAACCCTTCAGCAGCACTCTTCTAGTGTTCTCTCTGTCTTATGCAGCATCTTCAGTCTCACAGCCTCCTCTGCCAGAGCCGATACTTAGACACTCCTGATTCCCCCTCTCAATATTCCTAATTCCATCTTTGCTCTCTCTCCTTTTTCTCTCCCCCCCATCTTATTTTTTATTCACTCTGCCGCTTTGCACCTTTTTCTGATTTTCGCCGACCTTCCCACTTTGTTCCCGCTGAAGAAGACCCCAGGAAACACATTCCGATAAAGGTGGATAATTCTTCAGGATGGGTCGTAAGGTACTGAGAGAGAGAGAGAGAGAGAGAGAGAGAGAGAGAGAGAGAGAGAGAGAGAGAGAGAGAGAGAGAGAGAGAGAGAGAGACGAAAAAGAAGGAAAAGACGAGAGAAGAACAAAAAGAGAAAGAGGAAGCAAAGGAAGAAGAAAAGAAAAAAAAGAAGAAAGAAGAAACTGTAATCAGTCTTAAATTTTTATGCGAGGAAAGTTAGCCATTTTGACCTATAATTACAGAGATTAAACGACACAGCTTCAGGACTGTGAGTCTCACTGCTGTGGTTGTTGAAGAGTAGCACCAGTACAGTGTTATGCCACACTGACTCATCACACACAGGCCACCACACTGACTCATCACACACACGCCACCACACTGACTCATCACATACAGTGTTATGCCACACTGATTCATCACACACAGGCCACCACACTGACTCATCACACACACGCCACCACACTGACTCATCACACACACGCCACCACACTGACTCATCACACACAGGCCACCACACTGACTCATCACACACACGCCACCACACTGACTCATCACACACACGCCACCACACTGACACATCACACACACGCCACGACACTGACTCATCACACACGCCACCATACTGACTCATCACATACACGCCACCACACTGACTCATCACACACACGCCACCACACTGACTCATCACACACACGCCACCACACTGACTCATCACACACAGGCCACCACACTGACTCATCACACACACGCCACCACACTGACTCATCACACACACGCCACCACACTGACACATCACACACACGCCACGACACTGACTCATCACACACACGCCACCACACTGACTCATCACATACACGCCACCACACTGACTCATCACACACACGCCACCACACTGACTCATCACACACACGCCACCACACTGACTCATCACACACACGCCACCACACTGACTCATCACGCACACGCCACCACACTGACTCATCACGCACACGCCACCACACTGACTCATCACATACACGCCACCACACTGACTCAACACACACACGCCACCACACTGACTCATCACACACACGCCACCACACTGACTCATCACATACACGCCACCACACTGACTCATCACATACACGCCACCACACTGACACATCACACACACGCCACCACACTGACTCATCACATACACGCCACCACACTGACTCATCACACACACGCCACCACACTGACTCATCACACACACGCCACCACACTGACTCATCACACACACGCCACCACACTGACTCATCACACACACACCACCACACTGACTCATCACACACACGCCACCACACTGACTCATCACACACACGCCACCACACTGACTCATCACATACACGCCATCACACTGACTCATCACACACACGCCACAACACTGACTCATCACACACACGCCACCACACTGACTCATCCACACACGCCACCACACTGACTCATCACATACACGCCACTACACTGACTCATCACACACTGACTCATCACACACACGCCACAACACTGAATCATCACACACACGCCACCACAATCATCACACACACGCCAACGCACTGACTCATCTCACACACGCCAGCACACTGACTCATCACACACACACGCCACCACATTGACTCATCACACACACGCCACTACACTGACTCATCACACACACGCCACCACACTGACTCATCACACACACGCCACCACACTGACTCATCACACACACGCCACTACACTGACTCATCACACACACGCCACCACACTGACTCATCACACACACGCTACCACACTGACTCATCACACACACGCCACCACATTGACTCATCACACACACGCCACCACACTGACTCATCACACACACGCCACTACACTGACTCATCACACACACGCCACCACACTGACTCATCACACACACGCTACCACACTGACTCATCACACACACGCCACCACACTGACTCATCACACACACGCCACCACACTGACTCATCACACACACGCTACCACACTGACTCATCACACACACGCCACCACACTGACTCATCACACACACGCCACCACACTGACTCATCACACACACGCCACCACATTGACTCATCTCACTAGTGATGACACACGGGAGTAATTCACAGTGAAGGATACCACTATATATCAGCAGGACCTCCAGGAAGTCCTGTGAAATTTCCTTGCTATGTCAGGACTCACACACACACATACAAATACACACACACACACACACACACACACACACCTGGCTTCATCTACAAGAAATACACATGATACAAACTATACAACAGAAATTCATAATTTGAAAATAGAAAATTTACCTCGTCATTGCAAGTGATTTTAACGTAATAACCAATGCATGTTCATGTCACGGAGGATACAACTGCGAATTAAACTTTAAACTCCATATTACAGTGTCAATTAACGGTTAAATTAGCTCGAAAAAATAGTACTATTATGTTAAATTTTAAATATATTTTAGTAAAAATATATAGAGATGCGTCCACAAATCGTTGCTGCTTGCCTATATACATTGGAGAGCTACATACGTGTATATATTTTAAAGCTATGTGTATATGTATACATTAGGGCGCTATGTAGATTACAGAGTTGCTTGCATATATACATTAGGAACCTGCTAGTGTATATGCATTATGGACCTGCTTGGGTATATACATTATGGACCTGCTTGGGTATATACATTATGGACCTGCTTGTGTATATACATTATGGAGCTGCGTGTGTATCTACATTACAGCAGCACACGTGCGGAGCGGGTCAGAGTAAATCACTGATGGTGTTACCATGATTACATTCAGTGTTAGGAACACTCTGGAAGAGTGCCAGTGTGCTGAAGAATGTTAGAAGTACTCTGGAAGAGTGCCAGTGTGCTGGAGAATGTTAGAAGTACTCTGGAAGAGTGTCAGTGTACTGGAGAATGTTAGAAGCACTCTGGAACAGTGTCAGTGTACTGGAGAATGTTAGGAGCACTCTGGAAGTGTGTCAATATCATTAGTGAAGCTTGGCACCTCAGGAAGTGTGTCGTGTAGGTTTCCACACCCAAAACCCACCTCACTAAGTAGTTAGCATATGAAATCCAGTGAAGTTACGACCTTTGTTTAAATTAATTCGTAATGAAATAATATCTGGTAGTAACAATGGGAATATTTTCCTGAATAACATTCCCAACCTTTAAGATTGATGTTGGGTGAGCTATCGCTGCCATATTGATAAATGAGGCAGCAGTTTTCAGATTTATATATGGGTTTTACTCGTTGTTTATTTTTTCTTGGGTGGGTCAAGACCCCTGCAGCCACACTGACGTGAGTACATACACAAGTGACACAGCCTACTGGCTTTTATTTAAAGGTAGTCCTACTTTTTCACGTGTGCATGAAAATGATGAATTTGAGTTCGACATTCTGCGCTGGAAAATGTATTTTAATTTTTGGGGGGCAGTTTTATTACCAAAACAGTTATCACGTCCCTCTTCATTTTATCATCTTTTGGTACACTTTTTCCACACCACCCAATAGGTAGAGCACATGGAACGTTCCTTTTATGTGGTACCTTTATATGGTACCACAGAATCCTATGAAGTCTGTTCTGTTGTTAGGTCAGTCCGTATACCAGTCCAAAGCTTGTTCGTTCTTCCGACAGTGGAGACTGTTAGCTCTCCTTGCATCATGCTATTCTGAAGCATGACTCCGGGTATCTACACTTGCCAAGAGGCCAGCCACACCTAAGTGCAGTTGCTAGTCATTCATTCTTTCTTCCTGGATCATTTTTTTGAGTCTTAAGTGACCAAGTTGAAATATTGTCCTTATAGTCGAGCGCTGAGTCATCTTTCTTATAATCGTATAACTTATTTATGAAATTTTCTAGCCACCTTCTTATATCTAATGAAGTACTTTTCGTTGTAAATTAAATGGACTTGATAAGTAAGGTACATATGCAACAATTAAGTATCTATTCCGAAACGTTTCGCCTACACAATAGGCGTCTTCAGTCGAATACAGAGGAGGCAGCAGAAAGCAGTAGAGATGTAAAGACTATGTAATCAGTCCATCACCCTTGAAGACGTAGTTTTGAGGTGGTCAGTCCCTCAGCCTGGAGAAGAATTCTGTTCCATAATCTGGAACAATGTATTCGGCTGAAGAAGCCTAATGTGTAGGCGAAACGTTTCAGAATAAAGATACCTAACTGCTGCACATGTGTCTTACTTATCAACTAGTAAGTATTTTATACCAAAGTTATACTCGAAATAGACTTAATTAAGTACAAAGGCTCGAAGCAATTCCGTTATTTCTTTTTTTTTTGGAAACAAATTTCCAATTCTTGCGAAAAAAAATCTACCCTAAGAGTAGTTGTGTCAGTAGGTGTGCCCGGTGTCCAGTAGGTAAAATTATGACCTATCAGCAATTTGTCAATGGAGTTGAGTACACAGTATATCTAACACAGTTCTTTCAAACCACTACTTCCACGATATGATCAATGTAAACCATGAAAGACTTCAACATGTGGAAGCCTCCAAGTCTCACTGTTACATTAAGTAGGTCACTGGAGATAGGTACAGTCTCCTGAATATAAAACTGGTTGAAAGGAACAAAATATTTCCTTTGATTTCTTTATCCCAACATTTAACAGAAGCAAAATGTATTACTGTGCATTGCATCGTAACTGCTGGCTGGCAAACTAACAAATGGTAAGCATTTTGCTTTCGATATGTCGTGTGGAGGAGATCGAATGATTATTTCCATAAGCCCATTCCAACCAGGAAGATTTGGGATATGCAAACATTTTCCGACACATTCCACAAAATGGCATTTATATTCAACATCATTGTTTTTGTTGACAGTGGTCGAATTATGTCGAACAAGACCAGTGGTTTAGTTTGTTTGCAATCGTATCATTATGATTTCGTGAGTTATGTCTTTGAAAGTGCGTTGTACTGTATGCCTCCCATACAGTGGAACATGTTATACCCATCAACTGCTCTCCTGTCAAAATTGGCCTTATCAAAAACAAACTATGGAAAAAAAACCTCCTTGTGTAATTTCTGGGACTGTTGTATGACGGCAGAGGCTTCATACAGATGTGGTTCTTCATACGATGCGCAAACTACCGTCTTATACAAAATATCCAACAACAATTTAGATTCAAATATTCTGTATAAATACATTCCAAGACTGCTATAAAAATGCTATAGGGAAAAACGGAGCCTAGTGGGAGAAATGTTGTGAACTATGACACCTCAATTTTTTCTTCCTGTTCTATATCCATTTTCATTCTAGTCTTTCACGATATGCCTATTTTTTTTTTTTTGAAGGGATGGAGACATCATTTTTTTTTTACTCCCCAATCAAAACACGCCACATACTCGACTGCTTAGTTTTTTTTTTTTACCAAGTTACGCCCCTGTTTTTCAAGTACATTTTTGAAACCTAAACTACCAACATTTCAAAATTACCGCATCCTATGTATAGGCTGTTACTTCAGAAAAAAAAAGGTCAGCATTTCTTGAAATCAAATACCACGATAACAAATCTCATTTCTCCTAATAAAGTTGTCAAACTTAGATTCTCTGCCATTACCTTACAGTCGCTTCTTTCCTTGTATATCCCTTCTCCAATCCTCTTTCACTCTTACACCTTTCCTTCCTTTCCTCAAAGTTCTTTTCCCATCTTCTCGTCATTTTCCTGACTCTAGTCATTGTAGTATGACACCGAAACGTCGATATAAGTTTCTCTCCTCTATGTGGGGGTTACTTGTGTATTGTTCCAGTCACGGTATTGTGCCTTGTTGTTCTTCAGAGATTACATTGCTTGTGGAAATACTTTCATCTCACAGAAGACTCAGTTCTTCAATTTTCAGTATAATAGTTTACTTGTAGATGAATGGTTCAGAGAACCGACAAGTTATAAATTAGACACATATGCAACACTTGGGTTGTTGCATTTGTGTCTAATTTATAATAGTTTACTTCGTCTATATACATGTTTCACTTTCTGTCTTATCATTGTTTATCTCTCATCCCGTCAAGGACACAGTGCTTCATTTTTAGTATATTTCATTTTAATTATATTTAACTGTGTCTTTGAATGTCTATCAGTGTTGATTGTTTAAGCAAGAACCAGCGGTGAAAAACAAACATTATGTTTCTGTATTTTCCCCTTGTATTTTTCCCTTGTATTTTCCCCCTGTATTTCCCACCTGTATTTCCCCCCTGTATTTCCCCCCTGTATTTCCCCCCTCTCTTGTACAAAAATTCATATTCATATTAAGTGTCATTTGCCTAAAGGCAAATGACATTTAACACCAGGCCACGGTGCCCCGTGACCTGGTGGCTAAAGCTCCCGCTTCACACGGCGAATGTCCAGGTTCGATTCCCGGCGAGGGTAGAAACATTGGGCGTGTTTCCTTACACCGGTTGTCTATGTTCACCCATCAGTAATAATAGGTACCTGGGTGTTAGTCGACTGGTGTGAGTCGCATCCTTGGACAAAATTGACCTAATTTACCCGAAATGCTCTGCATAACAAGGGGCTTTCTATATAGTAGTATGTCATTGATGTCAGCTAGGCCTGTATACCTTGTACATGTACTTGTAAATAAAGATATTATTATATTATTATAACACGAAAGTTCAGGATGTTTGGGATGTTTACAAAGGACACATTCCCAGTAATTCTACCAGACATATTTTTCTTAGAAATTAGTTACAACATTCGATCTAAAAATAACTAATTTACCTCTAGTAACATTCTCAATGTTACTAGTATAGTACGAGCACCTGAACCCCATTTTCCCGAAGCCATTCGTTCAAAACCGATTGAACCTGTCGACGGCAGTGGTATAAGTTGCCCAACGGGAGGGTATTTCTTTCCTTAATTAGCGAGCACATATGTAGAGGTGCCATGGGTGTGCAACACGGGGACTCCCTGTCACCGCGTCACTTCTTGCTCCACGAATAATCTTGCAATCCGTGGTTACGATGAGCCACCACACACTCCTACTAATTAATCAAGACAATTTCATTCCTACTAATAAAGCCAATATCATTCCTACTAATTAATTTGATTCCTACTAATAAAGTCAATCTCATTCCTACTAATGAAGGCAATCTCACTCCTACTGATAGTCAATCTCACTCCTATTAATAAAGTCAATCTCACTCCTTTTAATAAAGTCAATCTCATTCTTACTAATAACTCGATCTCATCCCTGCTAATAAAGTCAGTTTCCTACTAATAAAGCCAATCTCATTCCTAATAAAATCAATCTAATTTGTACTAACAAAGTCAGTTTCCTACTAATAAAATCAATCTCATTCTTACTAATAAAGTCCATTACCTACAAATAATCAATTTCCAACTACTAAAGTCAATTTCCTACTAATAAAGTCAATTTCCTACTAATAAAGTCAGTCTCATTCCTACTAATAAAGTCGGTCTCATTCCTACAAATAAAGTCAGTCTCATTCCTACTAATAAAGTCAGTCTCATTCCTACTAATAAAGTCAGTCTCATTCCTACTAATAAAGTCAGTCTCATTCCTACTAATAAAGTCAGTCTCATTCCTACTAATAAAGTCAGTCTCATTCCTACTAATAAAGTCAGTCTCATTCCTACTAATAAAGTCAGTCTCATTCCTACTAATAAAGTCAGTCTCATTCCTACTAATAAAGTCTCATTCCTACTAATAAAGTCTTATTCCTACTAATAAAGTCTCATTCCTACTAATAAAATCAATCTTTCAAAGGGACTACGGGAAAACGCGGTTCCCGGAGATGACTCGTATACGCAAGTTCTAAAGGTGAAAGTAAATAGTTCGTGTCAGCGTATAGCCTAGGTGGGAATCACGATGTCCTCTGTTTTCTCTTCTCCCATGTACTCCCACGTGGAGATAAATGGTTGAAAATGGCGACACGATGGAAAAAATGAACAAATGCAGTATAATGCGATCATTGTCAATAAAGAACATACGACGTACGGCATTTTGAGTGTTTGTTTTTCAATTACAATGTTTCTCTGTTACGGCAATGTTAGCACTCATATCAGTTAGCGAAACAAACCTTTAATTTTACAGAGTTTCGCTCAGAGATGAGTTTTCACATGACTTCAAAAGGCTCAACTTTGAGCGAAACGTTCTCTAATAAAGCCTATATCTGCTATAAGACTTTATGTATTACTGTATTATCACTCTCAAACACCCCGGATATTTTGTCTGTTTTAAAAGTACAGGCGACTTTTTTTTATTTCCAGCAGACGTACAATGGAATAATCCTGTATAATTTTGGTCTGGGTTTCGACCACGCAGAAAGTGACGCACTGCGAAAGCAAACTTGCAGTCGGAAGGACGAGTTGCTGGCTATAATCAGTAGCCTCGCTTCAGGTAATTCACTTTGTTATCCTCGCTGCGTCTGTTTTTTCTCTCTAGCGCTTTGATAACTGTGTTGCTGAAACAGACATATTATATACTGTGTGTACGAGGAATAAATGAATAAATAAATAACTATATGTATCAATGCTCTTCTTGCCGTTATAATAAGACAAGCGAAAATTTGTGTATGCAATAATTTCGCAAAAAAATCATTCTGAACCTAACGAAAAAAATATGTTTCATTGTGTTTGTTTATTATTAAATTATTGTAAAATTATCTAAAATATATTTAGTTGGATTAGGCTAAATCAAATTGCGCTTGTTATAATAAGGTTAGGTAAGTTTTCTAAGGTTCTTTTGGTAAAAAATTATTATTTTTTACATTAACATAAATGAAAAAAAAAACGTATTAGAGAAAATTATGAGTTCTTCTGACGGATGACTTCTTTCTGGAGGTGTAGGTACAGGAAGATCAGCACTGTGTGGTACTGGTGCAACAGAAGAGGGAAGGTCTGGATAAGAAATAGCAGGTGCATTTTTTCCCAGTTTGGCGTTTGGAAGGATCCACCAGGCAGAAGTACCAGTTGGTTGAGTGATCAGTGGGTTCACGCCATATTCTAGGAACACCAAACTTCATTGCTCTTTTTTCTCCTCTATACCATCCTGTAAAAGAACAAAAGAATTAGTTTCTGTTACATACATTTCATCTAAAAAAATGTTCCTATTCAAGATTTTACTCTTCATATAACTAATGACTTTCTTACCTTCCAATGTTTTCTTACAATGCTCACAAGCAACGTGAGGTGTCCAGGTCTTGTCTTGGTCCCCAACTGGCATGCCAAAATATGCTTTGTAAGCTTCACACATTTTTTTAGATGCTGTTACAGAGAACTTCTTTGCTCTTGTCTTGATGAATTGACCACATATGTAGCAGAATACATCTGGAGAATGATTTCAGCCTCTTGATGCCATTTCACTTCTTCTAATGTGTCTTCTCAGGCAGCCAGAGCTAAACTGAATGCTGGTTTGTGAGTCCCTGTTTATATTTGCCAAGCAAAACCCTAGAACATAATAGTTTTACATCAGTCTTTCTTGAAAGTGTTCCACAAGTGTCCTGACCACAAAAGAAAAGTTCTGGGATCAAAAATTTTTTTTTTTTTAATTTTTGATTAGTTAATAAGAATTGGGAAATGATGCTTATTTCCCAGGAACACGACAACAGTGACTTTTTGTTACATTGTGTTATCTTTTAAGTCAACAGCTCTCTCTCTCTCTCTCTCTCTCTCTCTCTCTCTCTCTCTCTCTCTCTCTCTCACACACACACACACACACATGATAGGCTATAATTGCCTATTAAATATATAATACTGGGAATTATTTGTATGAGTAATAAAGAATTTGGTAAATTGGTACTTACATAAATTTATTTGGTAATTATAAGTTAAATTGTATGTATGTGTTATGAATGTGTATGTGTTTATATGTTTATGTATGAACGTTATATATATATATATATATATATATATATATATATATATATATATATATATATATATATATATATATATATATATATATATATATATATATATATATATATGCAAAATAACCACGGGGGAGTAGATTGCATCCTGTATCGCTTGGTTTGCTATATTTGCATAATATATATAATATAAATATGGATATGCGCACTTGTGTGTGTTGGGGGCTGAAGTTAAAATGGTGGAGGGCATACTGCAGCTTATTTTCAAATTTCCTGTGTTGAAGAGACTGGTTAATCTTAGTATTTATGGCTCCACTAAACGACGACGACAACAAAAACGACAACGACAACAAAAACGACAACGACAGCAAAAACGACAACGACAACAACATGAGGGAGAGGCAGAAGTGGAAATAGGAATTACTGAGGATCACTCCAGACTGTAATTCTGCAATACGAGTATACATAATAAACACGTTATTCTTAAATTCGTATATTCTTAAATGCATAAATTATGTAAAAATAAACGGAGGATTACCCAAGCAAGTCTGTCTCCCTAGTTTCCATTGAGAGAGAATTCTACAGTTAAGCTCTTAATGAAGTAATCATACAAGGCTTGAAATCAACAAAATTACTGAAGACTCGCTTGGGCTCCCAACAACTCTCACTCCACGAGTGATAAAGATTCATATTTAATCCCTAATAAAGGAATCAAAGTAATCTCCAAGTGTACACGTGATGAGATACAGACCCGCCTAGTTTACACGCAACTTCACTAAGTGAAGATACTTTAGGGCTTCGCCCCAAATCTACACTCTACCACAGCAAGGTACTCGAGTGAAAGATACGGGAGGAAGTGTAAAGTGTAGAATTTTGTTGAAAAATTGTATCAAGTTTAGTGAGTACTTGTTGAATTGTCGCTTGTGTGCGAAACGTTGTCAGATATCTTGTGTGTCTACGTAGAGTGTCTTGTTTTTTTTAATTACCACCCCTGCCACGCGTTGGTGATGGATGGATGGATCCCTGCCACGCGTTGGTGATGGATGGATGGATCCCTGCCACGCGTTGGTGGTGGATGGATCCCTGCCACGCGTTGGTAGTGGATGGATCCCTGCCACGCGTTGGTAGTGGATGGATCCCTGCCACGCGTTGGTAGTGGATGGATCCCTGCCACGCGTTGGTGGTGGATGGATGGATCCCTGCCACGCGTTGGTGGTGGATGGATCCCTGCCACGCGTTGGTAGTGGATGGATCCCTGCCACGCGTTGGTAGTGGATGGATCCCTGCCACGCGTTGGTGGTGGATGGATGGATCCCTGCCACGCGTTGGTGGTAGATGGATCCCTGCCACGCGTTGGTGGTGGATGGATGGATCCCTGCCACGCGTTGGTGGTGGATGGATCCCTGCCACGCGTTGGTGGTGGATGGATCCCTGCCACGCGTTGGTGGTGGATGGATCCCTGCCACGCGTTGGTGGTGGATGGATGGATCCCTGCCACGCGTTGGTAGTGGATGGATCCCTGCCACGCGTTGGTAGTGGATGGATCCCTGCCACGCGTTGGTGGTGGATGGATGGATCCCTGCCACGCGTTGGTGATGGATGGATCCCTGCCACGCGTTGGTGATGGATGGATGGATCCCTGCCACGCGTTGGTAGTGGATGGATCCCTGCCACGCGTTGGTGGTGGATGGATCCCTGCCACGCGTTGGTGATGGATGGATCCCTGCCACGCGTTGGTAGTGGATGGATCCCTGCCACGCGTTGGTGATGGATGGATCCCTGCCACGCGTTGGTAGTGGATGGATCCCTGCCACGCGTTGGTGATGGATGGATCCCTGCCACGCGTTGGTGGTGGATGGATGGATCCCTGCCACGCGTTGGTGATGGATGGATCCCTGCCACGCGTTGGTGATGGATGGATCCCTGCCATGCGTTGGTGATGGATGGATCCCTGCCACGCGTTGGTGGTGGATGGATCCCTGTCACGCGTTGGTGATGGATGGATCCCTGCCACGCGTTGGTGATGGATGGATCCCTGCCACGCGTTGGTGATGGATGGATACCTGCCACGCGTTGGTGATGGATGGATCCCTGCCACGCGTTGGTGGTGGATGGATCCCTGTCACGCGTTGGTGATGGATGGATCCCTGCCACGCGTTGGTGATGGATGGATCCCTGCCACGCGTTGGTGATGGATGGATCCCTGCCACGCGTTGGTGATGGATGGATCCCTGCCACGCGTTGGTGATGGATGGATCCCTGCCACGCGTTGGTGATGGATGGATCCCTGCCACGCGTTGGTGATGGATGGATCCCTGCCACGCGTTGGTGATGGATGGATCCCTGCCACGCGTTGGTGATGGATGGATCCCTGCCACGCGTTGGTGGTGGATGGATCCCTGCCACGCGTTGGTGGTGGATGGATCCCTGCCACGCGTTGGTGGTGGATGGATGGATCCCTGCCACGCGTTGGTAGTGGATGGATCCCTGCCACGCGTTGGTAGTGGATGGATCCCTGCCAGGCGTTGGTGGTTGATGGATGGATCCCTGCCACGCGTTGGTGATGGATGGATCCCTGCCACGCGTTGGTGTTGGATGGATGGATCCCTGCCACGCGTTGGTAGTGGATGGATCCCTGCCACGCGTTGGTGGTGGATGGATCCCTGCCACGCGTTGGTGATGAATGGATCCCTGCCACGCGTTGGTAGTGGATGGATCCCTGCCACGCGTTGGTGATGGATGGATCCCTGCCACGCGTTGGTAGTGGATGGATCCCTGCCACGCGTTGGTGATGGATGGATCCCTGCCACGCGTTGGTGGTGGATGGATGGATCCCTGCCACGCGTTGGTGATGGATGGATCCCTGCCACGCGTTGGTGATGGATGGATCCCTGTCATGCGTTGGTGATGGATGGATCCCTGCCACGCGTTGGTGATGGATGGATCCCTGCCACGCGTTGGTTGTGGATGGATGGATCCCTGCCACGCGTTGGTGGTGGATGCATGGATCCCTGCCACGCGTTGGTGATGGATGGATCCCTGCCACGCGTTGGTGGTGGATGAATGGATCCCTGCCACGCGTTGGTGGTGGATGGATGGATCCCTGCCACGCGTTGGTGGTGGATGGATGGATCCCTGCCACGCGTTGGTGGTGGATGGATGGATCCCTGCCACGCGTTGGTGGTGGATGGATGGATCTCTGCCACGCGTTGGTGATGGATGGATCCCTGCCACGCGTTGGTGATGGATGGATCCCTGCCACGCGTTGGTGATGGATGGTTCCCTGCCACGCGTTGGTGATGGATGGATCCCTGCCACGCGTTGGTGATGGATGGATCCCTGCCACGCGTTGGTGATGGATGGATCCCTGCCACGCGTTGGTGATGGATGGATCCCTGCCACGCGTTGGTGATGGATGGATCCCTGCCACGCGTTGGTGGTGGATGGATGGATCCCTGCCACGCGTTGGTGATGGATGGATCCCTGCCACGCGTTGGTGATGGATGGATCCCTGCCACGCGTTGGTGATGGATGGATCCCTGCCACGCGTTGGTGGTGGATGGATGGATCCCTGCCACGCGTTGGTGGTGGATGGATGGATCCCTGCCACGCGTTGGTGATGGATGGATCCCTGCCACGCGTTGGTGGTGGATGGATGGATCCCTGCCACGCGTTGGTGGTGGATGGATGGATCCCTGCCACGCGTTGGTGGTGGATGGATGGATCCCTGCCACGCGTTGGTGGTGGATGGATGGATCTCTGCCACGCGTTGGTGGTGGATGGATGGATCCCTGCCACGCGTTGGTGATGGATGGATCCCTGCCACGCGTTGGTAGTGGATGGATGGATCCCTGCCACGCGTTGGTGATGGATGGATCCCTGCCACGCGTTGGTGATGGATGGATCCCTGTTACGCGTTGGTGGTGGATGGATGGATCCCTGCCACGCGTTGGTGATGGATGGATGGATCCCTGCCACGCGTTGGTGGTGGATGGATGGATCCCTGCCACGCGTTGGTAGTGGATGGATGGATCCCTGCCACGTGTTGGTGGTGGATGGATGGATCCCTGCCACGCGTTGGTAGTGGATGGATGGATCCCTGCCACGCGTTGGTGGTGGATGGATGGATCCCTGCCACGAGTTGGTGGTGGATGGATGGATCACGCGTTGTTGGTGGATTTAAGGCATAAATGGTTTGACCAGATAATACTAATGAGAAGAGTGGTAAAGAGAGAGTGAGTTTTGGCACAGCAGATCTTTATTCTGACGACATGATGTGCTCTAAGTATGTGTATTACCCATCATGAAACACATTAAGAGCCTGTCAAGTCCGGCTAATTATTCACATCCTAATTAAGGATGTTTCATTACCATCCAGGAGCTTCACTAGCAGCACCATAACCATTTATATACATTAAGGGATCAGCACACTGGGGTAACTTCCGTAAGCTCTAATTATGCATGATGTACGAGGGATATAAAACCAGGAGTGGCGGCCCATCTGTGACCTCCCATATTGTCTATACCTCCGTATATGTAACCTGCGAGGGAGCTGCGGGGCCTTGATGCCTCGGATGAGCTCTTGATCCAAGGGATTGGAGCTACACATCTCCCGTTTCATGGATCGAAGCTGATTAATATAATAATAATAATAATTATAATAATATTATATAATATAAACGAGAAGTCATAATTAATACGTGGGTATACGAGACAATAGTAACTATCCTTAGAGGAAGGACGTTCGTTTTTGCACGCGTTACGTACCGTTGAATTCTGGTCGTTCTCAAAATTCACGAAAATATAATTGTTATTATAGCCTCAATTAACCTGGGGCAACCGATGCCTAAATAACAAACACTGGCTTTCCTATGGCAGATCTTGACATGTTGCAATCCTCCAGACCTTTGGTATCCCCATCCACGTAATTGAAATGATTTTGTAAGCTCTTAAACCTGGGTATCCCCTTGCACTCGCTTAAATTAAAAGAAGGAAGGTCCTAAGATACTATGGGTAGGTACCCAGGGTGTTGGTCGACTGTTCTTGGTAGCATCCTGGGTGTGGAAATATACCCTAATTAAGACTGGGTTTTGAAGTTATCTGAAGTATGACAACATCTCTTTGCCTGTAAGTTGCACTTAGCAATGATGATACTACTACTACTCTTACTACTACTACTACTACTATTACTACTACTACTCTTACTACTACTACTACTATTACTACTACTACTCTTACTACTACTACTACTATTACTGCTACTACTATTACTGCTACTACTATTACTGCTACTACTATTACTGCTACTACTATTACTGCTACTACTATTACTACTACTACTACTACTCCTATCACTACTACTACTACTACTACTACTATTACTACTTCTACTACTGTTTCTACTACTACTGTTGCTACTACTACTACTGCTACTACTACTACTACTACTACTACTTCTACTACTGTTGTTTCTACTACTACTTCTACTACTGTTGCTACTACTATTACTACTACTGCTACTACTATTACTACTACTGCTACTACTATTACTACTACTGCTACTACTATTACTACTACTGCTACTACTATTACTACTACTGCTACTACTACTACTACTAAAACTAATAATAATGAACTTATAAATTAAAATGAAAATTATTGATCAAAACATTAAACTAATATTGTTTTGTTGAGTAACATTAAGTAACCTTAGCTCTACCTACGTTAGATTTCGTTTACATTTATGCAATCTGAAACCTATGCGTATATATCACTCTTTGGGGAATTTAAACGCCTGCGAGGTAATCAGATTTGATCCCCCACTTCTCCCCACTTCTCCCCACTTCTCCCCCTTGAAGAGATTGTCGAATATATGCTCGAACGCTCTTCCCACTGTTGTTAGGTCATTTTTTTTTTAAAGAACAGAGGAGTGAGCTGGAGAAGGCGGAGGAATATACCATTCCTCTATACCCTGTTTGTTTGCCTGTTTGTGTGACCTGAAGCCTTGAAAGAGTTCGAGCCTATGTGACCCGAAGCCCTGAGTGCTGCCTGAAGCCTCGCAGAGACACATGTGAGTGATGTCGGGGACTCTGCACAGAGATATCAGCCTTCGGCTTACTCTAATGGCATACAATACAGACAAATTGATGAATACGACCTATATGCAACATTTTGGAATCTTTATTCCCGAAAATTTGTCCTACACAGTTGGGTTCTTCAGTCGAATGCAGATGTGACTAAAATTGGAGATAGCAGTGGCAGTGGAGAGGTACAGATGATGTGATCAGCCCATCAACCATGAAGTTGCAAACTCCCGAGTACCGTCGTAGAAGCTAAAACGTTGTGTACTTTTAAAAATAGGTTAGATAAATACATGAGTGGGTGTGGGTGGGTGTAAGTTGGACCTGACTTACTTGTGCTGATGGGGCTGATGCCGTGCTCCTTCCTTAAATGGATGAGACCTGCCCTGACTAGGCATTGGGCCGGGGGGTGACTTGGACTTTCCTCGCTTGGGCCAGTAGGCCTGCTGCAGTGTTCCTTATGTTCTAAAAGGACTCCATCGAAGCATTTAGTAACAAAGTGTAGCGAAGTGAAAGCAGGCAAAAAGTGGTGTGTAATAATGACAAGTTGTTTGAGAAGGAAACTGAAACGACATTTTATTGGCAACTTTGTGGTCCTGGGACCTTGGTCTTTCCAAATGCCAAAGCTGTTGACTGTGACGATCCCTTCAGTGGAACATGCTGTAACAAGCTGGACAAGGACTTTCAAGTTTTACGCAGTGACAGCAGTTGACAACGGAACTTTTATTGGTTCACACACAAAAACAGAAACCTAAAAGTTGGCAACAACAGTGATGGACAACTTGTCGAATTGTGAACAAAGATAAACTTAATTTATATTTGCAGTGTCTGACAGATGTGATAAATGGTTTTAAAACCGACAAGTTGAAGATTGAGACACTTTTCCAACATATGGGAATCTTTATTAAGGAAACGTTTCGCCACACAGTGACTTCTTCAGTTCAATACAAAGTAGAGAGGGGTAAGGAGAGGAGGAGTTTGAGGTAATCAGTCCCTCAGACACTGCAACATCATGGGAACTTGATACAAGGAATTAATTTATATTTGTTCTGGATATCAACCTGTGTTAGTCCACAATGGAAACTGTGACAGGTCTAGAATGAATTCATGCAGAAGATAAGATTTTGTTCACATTTTTTTTCCTGGAGGCTCAGGCACCCAGGATAACCCAAGAAAGTAGGTGCGTCATCGAGGTCTGTCTGTCTTATTTCCATTGGGGTCCTTCAATCTTGTCCCCCAGGATGCGACCCACACCATTTATTTACTAGTGTAAGGAAACGCTCCCAATGTTTCCACCCTTGCCGGAGATCGAACCACAGACACTTGTGTGAGGTGAGTGTTGCCTGCCATGCCACGGGATACCAGAAGAAGGCTAGTAAAGTTAAAATAATTTCTCTTTCGTAGCAATGTGTCTCACAGGTCAACTAATAAGTTCAATATGGAGAAAATCTTGATTATCACAAATCATTTTGCACCGGATGGGCAGACAGTGAGAAAAGCCAAGTGGAAATACTTTTAATACAACGTTGAGCGCAAGTCCTTGGGCGAAATGTTGTAGTAAAAAGGATTCTTTCCTATTTACTACAACAGTGTCTTTATTTCCCGTTGCACTGATTGATTCACTGTTTACCTGACACCCAGATAATTTACGAAGATCATCCTATATTAAAGCAGAGGAGCTATATTAAGGTACCTTAATACTTAAAACAGATATATTGACTATGATATTTTAGAATTTTTTCAAACATGTTAGAGTTTCCTAGAGTAGAAGTACAGGATGAAACATGTTGGGGGTTCCAAGAGTGGAAGTACAGGATGAAAGATGTTGGGGGTTCCTAGAGTGGAAGTACAGGATGAAAGATGTTGGGGGTTCCTAGAGTGGAAGTACAAGATGAAAGATGTTGGGGGTTCCTGACTATCTGTGTACAAGAAACAGTACAGCTGAGAGGAGGTTGTCTCATATTAACTGCCCAGATATATACTTATAAAATGATGTAGCATAAAAACAAACCACGGAACGTGTGGGGTTTGCACCCATGGCGAGTGAGTCGTAAAACACCAGGCCATGGGTTCAGACCCCACCCGTTCCGTGGTTTGTTTGCAGTTGTGTCATTACGATTTCGTAAGCCATGGTGTAGCATGTTTGTTTATGCACTGACATAAAATGTGCAAACTGGTGAGCTTCACCATCTGTTCATAGTCTTCCGGGACGTCTTTAAACATAATTCTCTCCCCAGCACTTATGTTCAAGTAACCTATTTAATCTTCCTCTCACTACTATCCCTTTCCTCTCTTCCTTTTATTCCCTTTCATATCTCAGTCCTCCTCTTCATTAGTTCAGCCCCCTCTCTTCACCCACTTAATTCACACCTCTTATTCTTTCTCTTCCACTTCCACTCCGACGGTCTTTTCCTCTTCCCCTCACGGCTCTCTTCGTTCCTTCGAGACTCTTGTACACCGATGATAGAGCACACGCACCTACCCTCTTTGGTTACCTGTCTATGGTTGTTCACATAACTCTGCGTGTGACTTCTGGCGTGATCTTGACTCTTACATAGTTTACTCTCTGTTCACGGCTTTGCCCATTTCAGTTTTATATTTTTGACTTGGGCACCAGCCATGCTGGGGCACCAGCCACTCCTAAGTACCGGTCACCCCGGTCATCGGTCTCCAAGGCATCAGTCATCCAAGACACTGGTTATGTAGAGGCCCAGAGCACCAGACCGGGCCAGGGTCATCCAGGGGTCCAGGCTACATTCTTGGGGCACGGGTTATCCAGGGGCACCAGCACCTTCCTGGGGCACCTTACATCCAGGGGCACCAGCACCTTCCTGGGGCACCTTACATCCAGAGGCAGAGAGCAGCTGCCAGATTTGCTGTGTGGATAAAGCGCTTCTGAACAACTAATAGAATTAAAAGGAATTTAGGACATACTTTGCCTAATATACATCTAATTATCAATTTTCTGACGGACTAAAGAGTGAAGACTAATTCAATTATGAGACCATTCACTAAGAGACGAGGACCTGGCATTTTATACATCGACAATAATTGAAGTTTCAAATACTACACCACATGGACTCTACTTTTGAAAAAAAAAAATAAAACACACAAAAATACTTTTTTACTCTTAAAATTTTGTAAGGTTTATAGGATATATGTATTTATATCAAGTATTATGAAGTATAATGACACTAAATGATGAATATTTAAAAAAAAACATAATTATCATTGTCATGGCACTACTACAAGGCCTGTTAGATTTAATTCATATACAAAAGACGAGTCCACGAAAAAGTTAAACAATAGTTTTGTTGTAATGCAAATAACCAAGTGAATTCACTAGCAGCTACGCCTCAGTGTGACTAAATTAAACGCCGATCATTCGTACGTAAAGTGTAAGAACACTTAGTAATTGTTTATGATGTAGGTAGATGGTCAAGGACCTGTCAAACACAGCTTATATTCTACCCAAGCTTTAAGATTTTAACTTGTTGTATGTATTTTAAATTCTTCCCAAATTTTGTTAATTATGAATGAATCCAATTTGTATAATCCCAAAAGCAATATTCATATTAATTTATAAACTATTTTTTTTATGAAACTTGATTCGGTTATATTTCTCTCGACCATAGATCTGCTTGATATAACTTTCTCGGCCTTTTGAAAATCAATTGGATGGTTAAAATCTCTCGCATGAATAAATAGAGCATTAGACTCTTGTCCACGTTTAATGTGGCAACGTTTCGCTCTCCAGGAGCTTTGTCAAGCCGTAACTTTAGGGCTTGACAAATAATATAATATAATATAATAATAATAATAATAATAATAATAATAATAATAATAATATTAATATCTTTATTTACTACAAGTACATGTACAAGGTATACAGGCCTAGCTGACATCAATGGCAGACTACTATATAGAAAGCCCCTTGTTATGCTGAGCATTTCGGGCAAATTAGGTCCTTGTCCCAGGATGCTACCCACACCAGTCGACTAACTTCTAGGTATCAATTTTACTGATGGGTGAACATAGACAACCGGTGTAAAGAAACACGCCCACTGGTTCTACCCGCCCTGGGAATCGAACGCAGACCCTCATGGTGTGAAGCGAGAGCTTTAGTGACCTGATACTGATAGATAATGATTGAAGTGCAGTTATTAGTGTGCAACATTTCACCACCAATGCTGCCGATCTGCGGCGAAACGTTTCACCATTAAAGACGCCTCTGCAGTTAGAGACTTCCTTTGAACAAGAGACAAATGCAACACAATGAGATCCTTATTGGCAAAGTTTTGCCAATACAATGCGTTTTTTTGTGAAGTCACAGTTACCAGAGATACCAAAATATTGCACAATTGTCTCATTTGTCAACTTGCAGGTATCCTAAATGATTTATTCAAAGTGTAACTATGATCACTCCATCAGCATTGAAGCAGTTTTCAGGTGGTGGCTTGAAAGAGCCCCATTGCGTGGGCGAAACGTTATCTATGTTTCCCCTCGTGACACTAAATTGTATTATCTCTCTTCAGAGTTTCGTCAGACTGGGGATAAATGGCATAAAATATCGACACGAAAATGCAGTATAATGCGATTCTTTATTGACTACGTTTCGCCCACATAGGTTATCAAGTCACAATCAAATCTACCTGAGCAGGGAGCACATGAGTATATATATAGAGCATAGAAGGGTCATGCACTCTCTGCTCATGGTATATCTGTTTGCGACTTGATAAAGCCGACTGTGTGAGCGAAACGTAGTCAATCGTATCGTATTATACTGCATTTGTGCCAGACTGATGGAGTTTCGCCATTCCTCTGGAAGGGATTGGCTATTCAAAACTCATCCTGGCTTTCGTGTCAAGACTCCTTTCTTCTGCAGGTGCTCCACCTCTCCTCTTGTTAATTTATCCATTACCTAAGATAACATGAACGTCAAGAATGATGGAATGTTAATCATCCAGGCAGACAAGCCCCTATCCATACGCGGAAAGTCATGCAGATAAGCAGTCTGCCGCCTTCCTGAATGCCAGGCAGCGAATCACCCTGCTTGATAGCTAGGCAGTCAGTCTGGCAGAAAGCCAGAGGGTTTACCAGCCTTGAGTGAAGACCATATAGTCTGAAAGCATGAGTTACTCAGCCAGTCAGACAGCCAGCCTAAAGCAAATAGCCTACCTGGTAGGCTACCTGACAGGTTACTAGACCGCCTACCATACAACATACCAGAAAACCTACTTGACAACCCACTTGACAGCCTACCAAACAGCTTACCAGAAAGCCTATTTCTCAGCCTACCAAACAGCCTACCTGGCACCCCCTGACAACCTACCAAACAGCATACCTGGCACCCCCTGACAACCTACCAAACAGCCTACCTGACACCTCTTAACAGCCTGCCTGACAGCCTACCTGACAGCCTGACACCCCCTAACAGCCTGCCTGACAGCCTGAGTGATAGCCCATGACATCCTACCAGACAGCCTACCTAACACCCCCTGGCAACCTGCCTGACAGCCTACCTGACAACCGGCCTGACAGCCTACCAGACAGCCTACCTTACACCCCTAACAGCCTGCCTGACACACCCTGACAGCTTACCTGACAGACTGCCTGACAGCCTGCCTGACACACCCTGACAGCTTACCTGACAGCCTGCCTGACAGCCTGCCTGACACACCCTGACAGCTTACCTGACAGCCTGCCTGACAGCCTGCTAGTCAACAACACATGAGCCTTGAAGCTTAATTTCAAGAGAGCTGAAGAAGCTGTTATTATACCATTAACTTGCTTCAAAATGATTAGTCTCTCGTATCAGCTTGTCAAAACTTGCATAAATTGATTTTCCTTGTTTTAACTTGTTTTAACATGTCTTGATTTGTTTTAACATTATTATTCTCCCGAACAAACTTCATGTACTCGTTTTAATTTGCATAAATTGATATTAGCTTATTTTAAATCGTTTTAGCTTGTTTTAATTTGTTTTGGCTTGTTTAGACTAGTTCCAACATTATTAGCCCCCCCCCGTGGCAACTTATTATAAGCTTTCGGTCATCTGAACGAGGCCTTCCGCTGGCTTACCGGTCCACCTCTTTAAAAATTATGGTTACTATAATCATTAAATTGTTAATAATGTACTTTTAATATGCTATATATTGGCCCTTTCTAAGAGCTTTCTTACTCCTACGAATTCGACATAACTTAGTTTTTATGAATTTTTGAAAGTGACTCGACTCCAAGTAGTCATTATTCATACTTACGAGTTATTGGGAACCGCCCTCTACCAAGTCTGGAAGTACACTCCCTCACATCTCAACTCTCACTCCTCTTGGGACGGAGGGGCCTCTCTGATTGGTTACCTGGAGATGATGAAGAGTTCTCCTATTGGCTAGAGGAAAAGTCAGCAATATCAAGTGTCCTGATTGGTTTTGTTTGCTGAAGATGTCGAACGAGATGTTTGGGCCGCGGGGTCGTTGATGCTGGTGGTGGCTGGTGTTGGTGATTGGTACTAATAGTGGCTGGTGTTGGTGCTGATAGTGGATGGTGATTGGTGCTGATAGTGGCTGGTGTTGGTGATTGGTGCTAATAGTGGCTGGTGTTGGTGATTGGTGCTGATAGTGGCTGGTGTTGGTGATTGGTGCTGATAGTGGCTGGTGTTGGTGATTGGTGCTGATAGTGGCTGGTGTTGGTGATTGGCGCTAATAGTGGCTGGTGTTGATGATTGGTGCTGATAGTGGCTGGTGGTGGTGATTGGTGCTGATAGTGGCTTATGTTGGTGATTGGTGCTGATAGTGGCTTATGTTGGTGATTGGTGCTGATAGTGGCTTGTGTTGGTGATTGGCGCTAATAGTGGATGGTGTTGGTGATTATGGTGTCCTGGTGGTTAAGAATGAATTTAGATAAGTCTTACTCCCGGAGCACCATCCGAGTGTCCTGATTGGGTTTTGACCTTCCAGATGTGGGCTCTGAAAGGGGCCCTGGAAAGCTGAGGGGTTTAAACCCAATATATCAGGCAACCAGCCTGACGCCAAGCCTCCTCCCTCCTCCACATGATCTAATATACAACAAAATTGTAACTAACAAGATAATATGTTAAAAATTGTGTTTAAAACTAAATTTTAGGCATTTAAAACAATGTCAACATTTCCTGGAAATAATTATTCTCTTTTAAATTATTGAGTTAACTGAGAGGAAAAATACGAATCAGTGTTTTGAACGCGGGAGCAATCATAATTATTTTTTTTTTCATAGAGAAGGGCTAAACCCATAAGAGTGATTCCGTGTATGGAGAATGGGAGAAAATCGGGATTGATTCGAAGTGTGGAAAAGCAGTTCCATTTTCATGGCTGAATAGGGTTTGAAGGGGAGCAGTGATGAGATACTAGCACGTAAATATTGCGCACATGGAAGAAAGAAGCTTGTGACGACGTTTCGCTCCAACTTGGACCATTAACAAGTCACACTAACACACGAAGGATGTGTTAGTGTGGGTAGACACCAAGCCATATATATATATATATATATATATATATATGTTCCAGAGAGGGGACACAGCAACAAGGGGACACAGTTGGAAGTTGAAGACTCAGATGAATCACAGGGATGTTAGGAAGTATTTCTTCAGTCACATAGTGGTCAGGAAGTGGAATAGTTTGGGAAGTGATGTAATGGAGGAAGGATCCATTCATAGTTTTAGGCCCATTGTTGTTCATAATTTACATAAATGACCTTGATGAAGGAATTGCAAGTGACATGAGTAAATTTGCTGATGATACAAAAATAGGCCGTATGATTCATTCTGAGGAGGACACCAGTGAACTCCAGGAGGATTTGGACAAATTAATGTCTTGGTCTGAAAAGTGGCAGATGAAGTTCAATGTGGACAAGTGTAAGGTCCTTGGTAATGAAAATATCCCTCGAATTTATAAACTAGGTGAAGTAGAGCTTGATCATACAGAATGTGAAAAAGACTTGGGAGTCATGGTAAGCAGGAATCTAAAGCCAAGACAACAGTGCCTAAGTGTGCGCAATAAGGCTGACAAGAAGTATAAGCAACAGAAGTCCAAAAGTTATTTTACAGCTCTATACATCACTAGTGAGACCTCATTTGGATTATGCAGCTCAGTTTTGGTCTCCTTACTACAGGATGGATATGGATTCATTGGAGAACATACAAAGAAGAATGACTAAAATGATTTACAGTATAAGAAATCTCCCGTATGAAGATAGACTTAGAGCGTTGAATCTCCACTCTCTGGAGAGACGTAGAATGAGGGGAGATATCATCGAGGTGTACAAGTGGATGATGGGCATAAACAAGGGAGATATTAGTAAAATACTGAGGATATCGAACCAAGTAAGAACCAGAAATAACGGATTTAAATTGGATAAATTTAGATTTAGAAAGGACATAGGCAAGTACTGGTTTTCGAACAGAGTTGTAGATGCGTGGAACAATCTTCCGAGTACTGTGATAGAGGCTAGGACCTTGGGTGGCTTTAAAAAGAGATTGGACAAATATATGAGTGGGAGGGGCTGGGTTTGATTGGTGTCGTGAGTACGGAAGTAAATTCTTAGGTAGTGGTGGTTTTGATATGGACTTGCCTTGTATGGGCCAGTAGGCCTTCTGCAGTGTTCCTCCATTCTTATGTTCTTATGTTCTTATAAAGCTCATGGCGCAGGGAGAGTGACCCAGTAGCGGCCAGTGAAGAGGTGGGGCAAGGAGCTATGACTCGACACCTGCAACCACAACTAAGTGAGTACAACTAGGTGAATACAACTATGTGAGTACATATATATATGTACACAACTAGGTGAGTACAACTAGGTGAGTACAACTAGGTGAATACAACTATGTGAGTACATATATATATATGTACTCACCTAGTTGTACTTTCCTAGTTGTGGTTGCAGGGGTCGAGTCATAGCTCCTGGCCCCGCCTCTTCACTGGCCGCTACTGGGTCACTCTCCCTGCGCCATAAGCTTTATCATACCTCTTCTTAAAGCTATGAATGGAACCTGCCTCCACTACATCACTTCCCAAGCTATTCCACTTTCTGACCACTCTGTGACTGAAGAAATACTTCCTAACATCCCTGTGATTCATCTGAGTCTTCAACTTCCAACTGTGTCCCCTTGTTTCTGTGTCCCATCTCTGGAACATTCTGTCTCTGTCCACCTTGTCAATTCCTCTCAGTATTTTATATGTCGTTATCATGTCCTCCCTATCTCTCCTGTCCTCCAGTGTCGTCAGGTCGATTTCCCTTAACCTCTCCTCGTAGGACATACCCCTTAGCTCCGGGACTAGTCTTGTTGCAAACCTTTGCACTTTCTCTAGTTTCTTTACGTGCTTGGCTAGGTGTGGGTTCCAAACTGGTGATGCATACTCCAATATGGGCCTAACGTACACAGTGTACAGAGTCCTGAACGATTCCTTATTAGGATGTCGAAATGCTGTTCTTAGGTTTGCTAGGCGCCCGTATGCTGCAGCAGTTATTTGGTTGAGGTGCGCCTCAGGAGATGTGCCTGGTGTTATACTCACCCCAAGATCTTTTTCCTTAAGTGAGATCTGTAGTTTCTGGCCCCCCCTAGACTGTACTCCGTCTGCGGTATTCTTTGCCCTTCCCCAATCTTCATGATTTTGCACTTGGTTGGGTTGAACTCCAGGAGCCAATTGCTGGACCAGGCTTGCAGCCTGTCCAGATCCCCTTGTAGTTCTGCCTTGTCCTCGTCCGATTGAATTCTTCTCATCAACTTCACATCATCTGCAAACAAGGACACTTCGGAGGCTATTCCTTCCGTCATATCGTTCACAAATACCAGAAACAGCACCGGTCCTAGGACTGACCCCTGTGGAACCCCACTCGTCACAGGCGCCCACTCTGACACCTCGCCACGCACCATGACGCGCTACTGTCTTCCTGACAGGTATTCCCTGATCCATTGGAGTGCCTTCTCTGTTGTCCCTGCCTGGTCCTCCAGCTTTTGCACTAATCTCTTGTGTGGAACTGAGTCAAACGCCTTCTTACAGTCCAAGAAAATGCAGTCTACCCACCCCTCTCTCTCTTGTCTTACTGCTATCACCCTGTCATAGAACTTCAGTTGGTTTGTGACACAGGATTTCCTGTCTCTGAAACCGTGTTGATAAGCTCATTCCTTTCTAGGTGCTCCACCACTCTTCTCCTGATAATGTTCTCCATGACTTTGCATACTATACATGTCAGTGACACTGGTCTGTAGTTTAGTCTCCTTTTTAAAAAATTGGAACTACATTTGCTGTCTTCCATACCTCAGGTAAACTCCCTGTTTCGATAGATGTGTTGAATATTGTTGTTAGTGGTACACATAGCGCCTCTGCTCCCTCTCTCAGGACCCATGGAGAGATGTCTGGTCCCATCGCCTTTGAGGTATCTAGCTCACTCAGCAGCCTCTTCACTTCTTCCTCGGTTGCATGTATTGTGTCCAGCACTTGGTGGTGTACCCCACCTCTCTGTCTTTCTGGAGTCCCTTCTGTCTCCTCTGTGAATACCTCTTTGAATCTCATGTTGAGTTCCTCACACACTTCGCGGTCGTTTCTTGTGATCTCTCCTCCTTCCTTCCTCAGCCTGATCACCTGCTCATTGACTGTTGATTTTCTCTTGATGTGGCTGTACAACAGCTTCGGGTCAGATTTGGCTTACTCTGCTATGTCATTTTCGTACTGTCGTTTTGCCTCCCTTCTTACCTGTGCATATTAATTCCTGGCTCTACGACTGCTCTCCTTATTTTCCTGTGTAGTTTGCCTTCTATACTTCTTCCATTCCCTAGCACACTTGGTTTTGGCCTCCCTGCACCTTTGGGTGAACCACGGGCTCATCCTGGCTTTTTCATTATTTCTGTCACCTTTGGGTACAAACCTCTCCTCAGCTTCCTTGCATATTGTTGTCACATATTCCATCATCCATTATGTTGTGTGTGTTAAACTTCCTCCAGTCACAGCAAAGCGAGTTCAGGTAACAACTGTTGTGATCCCGTAAACAACACTGACCAGTATTCACCTGCAACAGTAAATACACTTTCCAAGCCTAATTTCCTCCATCATCAAGAACTGCATTTTTGTCTCGGTTCAGGTAACAGTGTGTCCAGGTAACTACTGCTGTGATCCCATAACTCACTGCTATGTAAACAACATCGATTGATGTTCAACCACTACGATAGCTGCACTCTCCAAGCTTCATGATGTTCAACCGCTACGATAGCTGCACTCTCCAAGCTTCATGATGTTCAACCGCTACGATAGCTGCACTCTCCAAGCTCCATGATGTTCAACCGCTACGATAGCTGCGCTCTCCAAGCTTCATGATGTTCAACCGCTACGATAGCTGCACTCTCCAAGCTTCATGATGTTCAACCGCTACGATAGCTGCACTTTCCAAGCTTCATGATGTTCAACCGCTACGATAGCTGCACTCTCCAAGCTTCATGATGTTCAACCGCTACGATAGCTGCACTCTCCAAGCTTCATGATGTTCAACCGCTACGATAGCTGCACTCTCCAAGCTCCATGATGTTCAACCGCTACGATAGCTGCACTCTCCAAGCTTCATGATGTTCAACCGCTACGATAGCTGCACTTCCAAGCTTCATGATGTTCAACCGCTACGATAGCTGCACTCTCCAAGCTCCATGATGTTCAACCGCTACGATAGCTGCACTCTCCAAGCTCCATGATGTTCAACCGCTACGATAGCTGCACTCTCCAAGCTTCATGATGTTCAACCGCTACGATAGCTGCACTCTCCAATCTTCATGATGTTCAACCGCTACGATAGCTGCACTCTCCAAGCTTCATGATGTTCAACCGCTACGATAGCTGCACTCTCCAAGCTTCATGATGTTCAACCGCTACGATAGCTGCACTCTCCAAGCCTCATGATGTTCAACCGCTACGATAGCTGCACTCTCCAAGCTTCATGATGTTCAACCGCTACGATAGCTGCGCTCTCCAAGCTTCATGATGTTCAACCGCTACGATAGCTGCACTCTCCAAGCTCCATGATGTTCAACCGCTACGATAGCTGCACTCTCCAAGCTCCATGATGTTCAACCGCTACGATAGCTGCACTCTCCAAGCTCCATGATGTTCAACCGCTACGATAGCTGCACTCTCCAAGCTTCATGATGTTCAACCGCTACGATAGCTGCACTCCAAGCTTCATGATGTTCAACCGCTACGATAGCTGCGCTCTCCAAGCTTCATGATGTTCAACCGCTACGATAGCTGCACTCTCCAAGCTTCATGATGTTCAACCGCTACGATAGCTGCGCTCTCCAAGCTTCATGATGTTCAACCGCTACGATAGCTGCGCTCTCCGAGCTTCATGATGTTCAACCGCTACGATAGCTGCACTCTCCAAGCTTCATGATGTTCAACCGCTACGATAGCTGCACTCTCCAAGCTTCATGATGTTCAACCGCTACGATAGCTGCACTCTCCAAGCTTCATGATGTTCAACCGCTACGATAGCTGCACTCTCCAAGCTTCATGATGTTCAACCGCTACGATAGCTGCGCTCTCCAAGCTTCATGATGTTCAACCGCTACGATAGCTGCACTCTCCAAGCTTCATGATGTTCAACCGCTACGATAGCTGCGCTCTCCAAGCT
Organism: Cherax destructor; assembly: GCA_009830355.1. Taxonomy (NCBI): domain Eukaryota; kingdom Metazoa; phylum Arthropoda; class Malacostraca; order Decapoda; family Parastacidae; genus Cherax; species Cherax destructor. Next base: position 138,374 of record WNWK01000248.1, read on the forward strand.
TCATGATGTTCAACCGCTACGATAGCTGCGCTCTCCGAGCTTCATGATGTTCAACCGCTACGATAGCTGCTCTCTCCAAGCTTCATGATGTTCAACCGCTACGATAGCTGCACTCTCCAAGCTTCATGATGTTCAACCGCTACGATAGCTGCGCTCTCCAAGCTTCATGATGTTCAACCGCTACGATAGCTGCACTCTCCAAGCTTCATGATGTTCAACCGCTACGATAGCTGCGCTCTCCAAGCTTCATGATGTTCAACCGCTACGATAGCTGCACTCTCCAAGCTTCATGATGTTCAACCGCTACGATAGCTGCGCTCTCCGAGCTTCATGATGTTCAACCGCTACGATAGCTGCGCTCTCCAACTTCATGATGTTCAACCGCTACGATAGCTGCACTCTCCAAGCTTCATGATGTTCAACCGCTACGATAGCTGCACTCTCCAAGCTTCATGATGTTAAACCGCTACGATAGCTGCACTCTCCAAGCTTCATGATGTTCAACCGCTACGATAGCTGCACTCTCCAAGCTTCATGATGTTCAACCGCTACGATAGCTGCGCTCTCCAAGCTTCATGATGTTCAACCTCTACGATAGCTGCGCTCTCCGAGCTTCATGATGTTCAACTGCTACGATAACTGCACTCTCCAAGCTTCATGATGTTCAACCGCTACGATAGCTGCGCTCTCCAAGCTTCATGATGTTCAACCGCTACGATAGCTGCGCTCTCCGAGCTTCATGATGTTCAACCGCTACGATAGCTGCACTCTCCAAGCTTCATGATGTTCAACCGCTACGATAGCTGCACTCTCCAAGCTTCATGATGTTCAACCGCTACGATAGCTGCACTCTCCAAGCTTCATGATGTTCAACCGCTACGATAGCTGCACTCTCCAAGCTTCATGATGTTCAACCGCTACGATAGCTGCACTCTCCAAGCTCCATGATGTTCAACCGCTACGATAGCTGCACTCTCCAAGCTTCATGATGTTCAACCGCTACGATAGCTGCACTTTCCAAGCTTCATGATGTTCAACCGCTACGATAGCTGCACTCTCCAAGCTTCATGATGTTCAACCGCTACGATAGCTGCACTCTCCAAGCTCCATGATGTTCAACCGCTACGATAGCTGCACTCTCCAAGCTTCATGATGTTCAACCGCTACGATAGCTGCACTTTCCAAGCTTCATGATGTTCAACAGCTACGATAGCTGCACTCTCCAAGCTCCATGATGTTCAACCGCTACGATAGCTGCACTCTCCAAGCTTCATGATGTTCAACCGCTACGATAGCTGCACTCTCCAAGCTTCATGATGTTCAACCGCTACGATAGCTGCACTCTCCAAGCTCCATGATGTTCAACCGCTACGATAGCTGCACTCTCCAAGCTCCATGATGTTCAACCGCTACGATAGCTGCACTCTCCAAGCTCCATGATGTTCAACCGCTACGATAGCTGCACTCTCAAGCTCCATGATGTTCAACCGCTACGATAGCTGCACTCTCAAGCTTCATGATGTTCAACCGCTACGATAGCTGCACTTTCCAAGCTTCATGATGTTCAACCGCTACGATAGCTGCACTCTCAAGCTTCATGATGTTCAACCGCTACGATAGCTGCACTCTCAAGCTCCATGATGTTCAACCGCTACGATAGCTGCACTCTCCAAGCTTCATGATGTTCAACCGCTACGATAGCTGCACTTTCCAAGCTTCATGATGTTCAACAGCTACGATAGCTGCACTCTCCAAGCTCCATGATGTTCAACCGCTACGATAGCTGCACTCTCCAAGCTTCATGATGTTCAACCGCTACGATAGCTGCACTCTCAAGCTTCATGATGTTCAACCGCTACGATAGCTGCACTCTCCAAGCTCCATGATGTTCAACCGCTACGATAGCTGCACTCTCCAAGCTCCATGATGTTCAACCGCTACGATAGCTGCACTCTCCAAGCTCCATGATGTTCAACCGCTACGATAGCTGCACTCTCCAAGCTTCATGATGTTCAACCGCTACGATAGCTGCACTCTCCAAGCTTCATGATGTTCAACCGCTACGATAGCTGCACTCTCCAAGCTTCATGATGTTCAACCGCTACGATAGCTGCACTCTCCAAGCTTCATGATGTTCAACCGCTACGATAGCTGCGCTCTCAAGCTTCATGATGTTCAACCGCTACGATAGCTGCGCTCTCCAAGCTTCATGATGTTCAACCGCTACGATAGCTGCGCTCTCCAAGCTTCATGATGTTCAACCGCTACGATAGCTGCACTCTCCAAGCTTCATGATGTTCAACCGCTACGATAGCTGCACTCTCCGAGCTTCATGATGTTCAACCGCTACGATAGCTGCACTCTCCAAGCTTCATGATGTTCAACCGCTACGATAGCTGCGCTCTCCAAGCTTCATGATGTTCAACCGCTACGATAGCTGCGCTCTCAAGCTTCATGATGTTCAACCGCTACGATAGCTGCACTCTCCAAGCTTCATGATGTTCAACCGCTACGATAGCTGCACTCTCCAAGCTTCATGATGTTCAACCGCTACGATAGCTGCACTCTCCAAGCTTCATGATGTTCAACCGCTACGATAGCTGCACTCTCCAAGCTTCATGATGCGGTAAAAGATCACTTATGTACAGCTCACAACGTTTATTCATGGGCAGAACTGTACATAATTGTATTTTTGCACAGTTTGTCGATGTCACCCTAGGTATCCCGTAGCTCGTATGCTAGGGCACTCAGCTCACACACTGAGGTCCGTGGTTCGATCCCCGGTACGTGTGGAAACATTAGGGCGTGTTTCCTCAAGACAACCGATGTCCCTGTTCACCTAGCAGTAAATAGGTACCTGAGTGATAGTCGACTGATGTGGGTCGCATCCTAGAAACAAAACTGACCTACTATGGCCGAAATACTGTGCATCATAAGGGGCTTTCTATACAGTATGTCACTGATGTCAGCTATGTCTGTATACCTTGTACATGTACTTGTATAAATAAAGATTATTACTATTATTATTATTATTATTATTATTATTATTATTTTTATTACCATTTACCAGCCTGACTTTCTCCATAACTAAGGACCACATCTTCATATCGACTCGGGACGAGTACTTCGACCGTCCAGTGTCGATAGCCGTTATCGACAGTGTCCGTTATAAGCCTGTATCATCTCGTTGGCTTTCATGATCTTCATGACACAGCGAGATACAGAATAATCACAAACGTTAGTATAGTTGACACTTTTATTCGTCTTTCATCTTTATTACCTGCTTTTTAAGTGTCGTATGCCGTCCCTTATATGGTTGGATGCTTTATTTGGTTTAAATTCTATCGACTACACGAAGGACACTAAGGATACTTTAATTCCTTCAATATGAATTAAACTCTCAGCGTATATACGCTAATAGATAAACAACTCACGGTTTATATACACTGAGAAATACACACCTCTCGGTATATAAACACGGAGACACACCTTTGTATATATACATAGATATATACACCTTTTGGTGTATATACACTGAGGTACACACTTCTCGGTGTGTATACAGTGAGACACAAACCTCTCGATGTATATATACTTGTCCCCCGATATAATTTTACGCTTGTTGGGTGGTGTGTGACCTTGTTGAGTGGTGTGTGACCTTGTTGCAGCTAGGTAAACAGACGCGGGAGTGGCTGGCGTCCCAACAGAGAGGACGTTCGATGTTGGTGGTGAGATGGCAGGACGCATTTTAAGTTACATGAACAAAACACTAGTGTAGTGTAATAACATTCCAGATAAGACTGATACCAGTGGTGAAGAGAACACCACTGTAGTGTAATAATATTCCAGAGAACACTGGTGGTGAATAGTACACCAGTGATGTATATTACTGTCCATATTACATTGTTACCAGTGGTGATATTGACGGTTTCAGTTATTTTTGATGATTTGCATCATATAACACTTACGTAAATTAATATAAACGATGCCTGTGGACAGAGAACATTGGTGTTATGTCGATTCAATTCTGACAGACACAGAAAATAATAAATTGTGATTAACACTTGTTATGCTCTCACCAACATACAAATATTAACGTCAAAAGTTTGATGTAAACTATTTAATAACTGAGAGACCAAAAAAATGTTGTTATTGATAAAATTCACTGGTGCCAGTTGAGCTCTCTTACTAGTCAGAAATCATCCGAAATTAATAACAATAATAATAATAACTGTGTGAACATCGACAAGGAGGCAGTAAGTGACTGGGACTAAGGTGGGTTGTCGCTGCTCTACTGGGTTTAGCGCTTAGTTTTGATTATAAGAATAATAATGTCGCTGCGTCATTACAAACAACACTGACCTACTCGCTACCTTCCATTCTCTCTCATCGCTTTCTCCATTAATATTTATTATTTTGGGAAGTGTTGGGTTAGGTTGGGTTAAATGGTGAAAGTTAGTGGGGAGGTCCTAATGTGTACTGGTAATCGCGTCAATGTTACTGTTATTATTATTACTACTACTATTACTACTGACTTGTCGATTAATAATAATTTCCACAACAGATAAGTTTGTTTCCTACACAGGCACATAAAGTTTAAATAAATTTGACCAAGAAATAGTGCCAAATTGGGACCTGTGAATTTTGTCAATATTAACAAAAAAATACTGTATATCTGACAAGTATAATAACATGATTGGTTACTACGTCTTATTTAATGTTTATTCATCTTAGGCATTATGCTTAAAAAACCACAAGATCTTCCCATCGAAGAATAGTTATGTACCTCAAATATGTTTTCGTCTTAGCAGAAAAGAAAGTATATATTTTACGTAATCCTCTAAGCTTTAAACATTATTTTTATAAGTAAAAAATGCAAATTTACGTGTTTTATATGCCAGTGTTTAAGTGCCTCTCTCGTGGCTCTTTGATAATTCAGTGTGGCCGTCTGCTGTTCAACCATTGGCTGGGTGTGCTGTTCAACTACGACTAGATGTACAGTTCAACCACTGACTGGATGTACAGTTCAACCACTGACTGGATGTACAGTTCAACCACTGACTGGATGTACAGTTCAACCACTGACTGGATGTACAGTTCAACCACTGACTGGATGTACAGTTCAACCACTGACTGGATGTACAGTTCAACCACTGACTGGATGTACAGTTCAACCACTGACTGGATGTACAGTTCAACCACTGACTGGATGTACAGTTCAACCACTGACTGGATGTACAGTTCAACAACTGACTGGATGTACAGTTCAACCACTGACTGGATGTACAGTTCAACCACTGACTGGATGTACAGTTCAACCACTGACTGGATGTACAGTTCAACCACTGACTGGATGTACAGTTCAACCACTGACTGGATGTACAGTTCAACCACTGACTGGATGTACAGTTCAACCACTGACTGGATGTTCAGTTCAACCACTGACTGGTTGTACAGTTCAACCACTGACTGGATGTACAGTTCAATCACTGACTGGATGTTCAGTTCAACCACTGACTGTATGTACAGTTCAACCACTAACTGGTTGTACAGTTCAATCACTGACTGGATGTACAGTTCAATCACTGACTGGATGTACAGTTCAACCACTGACTGGTTGTACAGTTCAACCACTGACTGGATGTACAGTTCAACCACTGACTGGATGTTCAGTTCAACCACTGACTGGTTGTACAGTTCAACCACTGACTGGATGTTCAGTTCAACCATTGACTGGATGTACAGTTCAACCACTGACTGGATGTTCAGTTCAACCACTGACTGGATGTACAGTTCAATCACTGACTGCATGTACAGTTCAACCACTGACTGGATGTACAGTTCAACCACTGACTGGATGTACAGTTCAATCACTGACTGGATGTACAGTTCAATCACTGACTGGTTGTACAGTTCAATCACTGACTGGATGTACAGTTCAATTACTGACTGGATGTACAGTTCAACCACTGACTGGATGTACAGTTCAACCACTGACTGGATGTACAGTTCAATCACTGACTGGATGTACAGTTCAACCACTGACTGGATGTACAGTTCAACCACTGACTGGATGTACAGTTCAACCACTGACTGGATGTACAGTTCAACCACTGACTGGATGTACAGTTCAACCACTGACTGGATGTACAGTTCAACCACTGACTGGATGTACAGTTCAACCACTGACTAGATGTACAGTTCAACTACTGACTGGATGTACAGTTCAACCACTGACTGGATGTTCAGTTCAACCACTGACTGGATGTACAGTTCAACCACTGACTGGATGTACAGTTCAACCACTGACTGGATGTACAGTTCAATCACTGACTGGATGTACAGTTCAATCACTGACTGGATGTACAGTTTAACCACTGACTGGTTGTACAGTTCAACCACTGACTGGATGTACAGTTCAACCACTGATTGGATGTACAGTTCAACCACTGACTGGATGTACAGTTCAATCACTGACTGGATGTACAGTTCAACTATTGACTGGTTGTACAGTTCAATCACTGACTGGATGTACAGTTCAATCACTGACTGGATGTACAGTTCAACTATTGACTGGATGTACAGTTCAACCACTGACTGGATGTACAGTTCAACCACTGACTTGATGTACAGTTCAACCCCTGACTGTATGTACAGTTCAACCACTGACTGGATGTTCAGTTCAACCACTGACTGGATGTACAGTTCAACCACTGACTGGTTGTACAGTTCAACCACTGACTGGATGTACAGTTCAACCACTGACTGTATGTACAGTTCAACCACTGACTGTATGTACAGTTCAACCACTGACTGGATGTTCAGTTCAACCACTGACTGGATGTACAGTTCAACCACTGACTGGATGTACAGTTCAACCACTGACTGGATGTACAGTTCAACCACTGTGCTTCATACAAGGTGTTTCTTATTGCCACTGAAACATGAATATTGATATCAATGTGATATATGTTGTCAACAACACATATAATCAACTTTGACAATGCTATTGAGAATTAAATTTGGTAGGCACACTGTACTGAACAAAGCTTTGCGTCCGACGTTTCGTTCTGCGTTCGACGTTTCGTTCTACCTAGAGCGAAATGTATTTGTATTTATATTTGCTGGCAGCCCTTATCATCCAAAGCAGAATCTGACTGACGAGTTCAAACATTATTTTGAACTATAGCAGAGGTGCTTAGTTTATATCTTTGATGGGTTTCCGAAGCTTTCCATTTCATGGCTCCTGTTCAGGCTGGTCAACAGGAGCCAGAAACAACAGCGTGGTCAACCAGGCTGTTGTTGCTGGCGGTTCACTGGCCCACATATCCATCACAGCCTGGTTGATCCGATATTTCATGGTACTTTTTTTTTACTCAAGGGTTTTACAGGGTTACAGTTCCTACTTATCGAACTTTCTCTTGAAGACTTCTACTGCTCTTCTTACATTATTTCTGATTACTGCTAGGAACAGATTGAACAGTCTAGGCCCCAGGATATTAGTTTTTCTCTCGTGTCCACGGCACCTCTACTTTTCACTTGCTTTATTTTACATTTTCTTCCATATCTCACTCCAGTATGTTATGGAAAGGTGCATATTTGGAGCCAGACTTTGGTGGACCTTCCACCTACATTATCACGTTTGTCTCCCTCCTCCTCCGCCCTAGAGAGTAAATATAAGGTTGGGTCTCTGAGGAGTACCCAGTAATTCAGATGCTTTTGTTTTTGTCTCTATGCCGGTAGTAAAATTATCTCTTACAGCCCTATGCGGAGCCGTTGACACTGAACAGTACTCTAAGCGAGAGAGCACAAGGAACCTGAATAGTTTCATCATATGCATTATTTCCTTTTGTTTTGAAGGTTCTCATTATCAGCCTCATCATTTTCCTGGCTTTCGTGACGTTTATCTTACTGTGTTCTTTGAAACACAGGCCAACTGGCACAATTACACACAAGTCCTTTAAACTGTACGTTCCATCCGTTCAATTTGATGATTCTCTGGCAGTTTTTATACAGTACCCCTTTTGAGTTCTTCAGTCTTTCAATATCTAAGCAGTTGGATCTTGTCACTGTTAACTCATGTATTTCTTCACTCCCCACTTAAGAATATTCCCAATAGGGAGATAATTTTCATGTGGTATTATGCGTAAATGGATTTAATATAATAACTCCTATTAGGATAAGAATCAGCAAAGGCACCAAGACCATGTCTTAGGGTACTTAGCTATCTAGTTTGTTAATGATAGACTTTGCTATGTTTACTACTGCTTTTTGTGTTCTGATTGTCAAAAAAAATGAATATGCATTTGCCTTCTTTCCTCGTTATACCTATCATCCTCATTTTATGCGGAATCACTCTATGGTCGATTTTGTAAAATGCTTTTGTAAAATCTTTGTACCTGCGTTTCGTTGCTCTTCCATCGCCTCTGTAACTCTGTCATAGTGATTTAGTAGTTATGAGAAGCATGATCTTCCATCTCTAAATCCTTGTTGATTTGCGTTGTGCAGGCTGTGCTGTGCAGGCTGTGTTGTGCAGGCTGTGTTGTGCAGGCTGTGTTGTGCAGGCTGTGCTGCTCCATAAAATTTGTAATTTTGTATTCTCATCACCCTTTCGAAGACATTATAATGTGTGATGTCAGGGTAATTGGCCTGTAGTCGGCCTGTATAATGCGATCCTTTTATTCACTGCGTTTCTCCCACACATTGTGTTTGTGACTTGTCAATAAAGAATCTCATTATAGTGCATTTGTACCTATTTTTCCATCTTGTCTTTATTTTACACAGTATCTCCATCTGGTCTTTAGTTTTTTTGGGGGTGGGCGGTCTACTGAATCCTTTATGCAAAGGTGTTATGTTTGCACTCTTTAAGGTCTCTCATATTTCACCTTGATCTGAGCTCTTTCTCCAAAGGAGAATTCTACGAATTCTGTCCAAGTGCTGCATGCTGGGTTGGACTCTGCAGGTTGTTCCCTTCCATAATGTTTGTGTGATAACATTTCTTGGTTAGAGACGCTTGACATTCAGAGGAATTGATCGAATAGTTTGTTCTGTTCACAATGTTATCTATCTTGATATATTGGAATTGAGTATGACACATTCTCGGTACGGCATACATCAAGGTGGGTGCCTTGATGCTGGTGAATGGACATTGATCCAAGGAATTGAATCCCATTCCTACAATCAAGCCTAATATCCCCTTATTCCCCAAGGCGCTGCATGACTTCCATATCATCAGCTCTTCCCCATGAATATAATACTCATGTTTCTAACATTCATGTTTCTAACCTTCGTCGCAAGTAGTCAGCATCTAGTCAGCTGTCATCTTATGTGAGACGCTGATTTATATACTTAACAGTTGAAACGTCAACGTACTAAACTATATCTGGATTCACGTAAACACAAGCTCATATTCAGTAACTTAATACCGTTCTGAAATACCTCAGAGGTAATCAACCTGTCAAACTCTTTGTAACTTTTCTAAAGCAATGGGACACAAAAGAGAATAAATGGCAAATGCATTTGTGGCATTTCTTCAGGAGAATCGTGGCCAACGCTCTGACAGAGTAAAACAGCTTGTCACTACAAAGCTGGGACATAGAAGCATGTCTGATTGATTCAGAGGCTTGTAGGTAGAAATACCAAGCTGAATCAGCTTATAAATTGTGTTGCCTTGCTTTTGAAATATTTTAAATCTCTCTGGGAAGGTCGCAGTAAATCAGGGACGTCCGGTTGTGGCTCGTTTTTACGAGTTGTGCAAAGTCGTGTTTTCTCTGTTGACTCGAGTGATCAGTGTAAGAAATTTTAAAAGAAATTCTAAGAAAGTCTCTTCAATTTCAGTGCTCAAGAGGCAGAGAGACCCATTAAAGAACTAAAAGGCACAATACCGTGACTGGAACAATACACAAATAACCCACACATAGGAAACTAACACTTACGACGACGTTTCGGTCCGACTTGGACCATTAACTATTCACAGAAGTGCGAAGGGAAGGGAGCCAGAATATATGAGAGGAGGGCGAGGACAGGGGTAGTGTAACGAGAGAAAGGAATAATATAAAAATAGTAGTGGTGGTGGAAGTGGTGGTTGTAGAAGTGGTAGAAGAAGGAAAAGTAGTGCAACAGTGGTGGAGGAAGAGACAGAAGTAGTAGTAATAATGGAGGTAGTCTAAGAACAAGAGAAAAGAGAAGCACTGCAGGAGAACTAATGGCCCACGAGGGTAGGACCAAATTCCAGCATTACAAAACACCCACAGGACAGAACCCACCGATGCATAAGACAGGAAAGGCAATGAAAATATAGGAAATGAGAAGAGGTTAGGGAGAGATAAAGATCAGGTCAAGTTACGAGTGTTCTGAAGTTTGGAGCATCTGATAGTGTAATGAGAAAGGAAGGCATCCGCAGAGACAAAGTCAGGAAAGTTGTGTATAAGGGATAATTCAACACAAGACTGTGTTTGTGAAGGCTAGAAGAAGGGTAGACAGTTTTAGCAGAGGACTAGTTAATAGGATGACTGTGATCTCTAACATGACATGGTGTCCGGAAGTCGAACATCTCTTTTGTGCTTCTTAAGTCTGTTAGAAAGAGAGCAGCCAGTTTCTCCAAAGTTTTGGAAAGAACAAGAGAAGCAGTAAATGAAATAGATTCCGGAAGCATCAGTGGCAGGAGAGGAACGAACTAGATTACTACGAAGGTGTTAGTTTGGAGAATAGTAAGTTTGAGATCTAAGGAATGAGGGTGTTGTTAATATTAGGAAGAAGGAAAATATCAGCAAGGCAAAAAAACAGGAAATTTCACTTTTATACTGTTCCCTCCTCACGTTACACTACTTCCCTCCCCGTCCCCTCTCATATATATTCTGGCCCTCTTCCCTTCGCGCTTGTGTGACTAGTTAATGGTCCAAGTCGGACCGAAACGTTATCATAAGTTTCTGTCTCTCATGTGCGGGTTATTTGTGTAGAGTGACCCATAGAGTGGGCCATTCACATGCTTGTCAGACACCTTTTAGGGGAAGGGTTTCTTCACACAGATGAAGAACTCTTGATCCATGGAATTCCAGCTACTCGCCCTCACGCCCTATTCTTTAGATCAAACCTGATTGCATCCATACGGGTTAATAAGCTCTTCCCCATGAGTATTATAACTATCCAAACAAATGGATAATTTGGTAGAGATAATCAGGAGACTGTCTTAAGAAACCCGAATCCTAATACTACACCAGAACGACTATAATATCAATTAGAGAAATAGAAAAAAATTGTAGAAATTTTGAGATTTCATGATAAATCTCTCCAACAGCAGTAGAAAAACTCTGCAAATGCGGATTATTTAAATACTGTTGTTGGTATTTTGACGTCTAGTACAGATTTTTTTTCCACAAAGAATGTGTCATTGCATCAGTGGTACGAGATACCAAGTTGATAAATTAGACATATGTGCAGCATCTAGGTATCTTCAGTTTACAGATGTTTCGCCAAACAATGGCTTTATCAATACAATACAGCGACAAAAATTTAAAATCGTAGAATAGGAGGTAATCAATCTCTTGGTCTAGGTTGCTCCTAGGTCGTGGGACTGATTACCTCATCTTCTTCTGTCTGTGTATAATTCTTCAAGACTGAGGAATCGCTTACCTCCTTTCCTGTAGTTCTCCAGTTATATCCCTGTATTGATAAAGCCACCGGTGGGCGAAACGTCTACAAAGTAAAGATGCCGAAATGTTGCACATGTGTCTGATTCACCAACAAGAAAAGTGATAAATATGTTGTCTAATAGGCAGGTAAGCTCATTAAAATAACACACTGAGGGCACTGTCATAGTGAGTCACCAGTAGTCATAACTGTAGACATTGGGCCGACACCAGAGGAGGATTTTTTTTCACTGACGGTTTTCTGTAGCGAAATTACAGTCTCTTGGGGTGAATGAGACATCGGCCAGCAGCCTATAGCTACGTTAGTGAGCTGTTCGGAGTCTTTAGACACTTTCTAGTGGTGGACCCCGATTGATGTGATCAGGTCAAGACATGAGTATTCTGAAGGTTCACACATTTTGTAAAATAATAGGATTGACTGCCATCAACCGAAACAAAATCGGCATTAAGACTTGATAGAAAGGGACTGGTGTGTACTTGGGTCGATTCAGCAACACGGCATCAATGAATGTTAAAAAATGGATAAATAAATTGGCAGAAATTGAGCTAATGGAATGGCTCTGATTTATTATATAACTAAAAACCGATTTTATTGTCAACAAAGCGTAACTTTTTGTATTTTTTAAATCTGTCAGAGTCGCGAGTTTTCACAGTATAGAACACGGTAAGAAAAACATTAAATAGTGCATATGCCAGTGGCAGGAGATATATAAATCACAAAATACTACAAAATGAATTAGACGAATTGCAGGTTTAATATCCAGACGACGGAAGATATTATTAAGATTTTGTAAATTAGAAATATTTGGAAGGCAAAATGCAATGATAATTATCAATAGAGGTGAGCTAGCAGAAAATAATCCATGTAAAATTAAAATTCAATGGTCGATAATTTGAGGACAGATAAGGAGGGTACTGAGGAAGAAATAAATCAAAATATTTAGCTTAGTAATAGATGAACGTGTCACTGTGCATAATGGTATTGTAGAGGATTTCGACAAAAAACCTGTCAGAAAAGGGTGGAAATATTTATGAGAAGGATATGGTGAATTAGATTTCACCTTTAAACCTGAGCAAGATTTGAGACCGACAAGAAAAGGTTGTCAGAGAGGTAATTAATTAGAGGAAACGTTTCGCCTCTAGTGGTTTCTTCATCAGGACTGAAGAAGCCACAGGTAGCGAAACGTTTCCTCTAATAAATGTCCTGAACTATACATAAGTGTCTTTTTCCATATCTTGTCGGTAGCACCAGACCATTTTCCAGAGAGGTAAGGCATCACCTAGGCATCACCTAGGTAGTGAATGCATAAAATGGTCCTGACTTTTACTGCCAGTTGAAAGCCTTCAGTGAAGGATAGCAATGCACACTTGCTGCGATGGAAAGTTATCTTTAATTCAAGTCAAGATTTCTCACAAATATTAGGCATTAGTTGTATCTCTAAATGTGTACAAACAATATTTAGTCCTTTGCATACATTAACACATCAATGTGTGTGTTTCCAGCTTATTAACACATCAATGTGTGTGTTTCCAGCTTATTAACACATCAATGTGTGTGCTTCCAGCTTGAAAGCCAAGCCCAGGTGCATGGTTGGCTATCATGAAAGTCAGCCTCACATTCATGTGTTGCCAGCATGACAACCAACCCCACATGTATGTGTTGCCAGCATGACAACCAACTCCACATGTATGTGTTGCCAGCATGACAACCATCCCCACATGTATGTGTTGCCAGCATGACAACAATCCCCACATGTATGTGTTGCCAGCATGACAACCAACCCCACATGTATGTGTTGCCAGCATGACAACCAACCCCACATGTACGTGTTGCCAGCATGACAACCAACCCCACGTGTGTGAATCCTTTCAATTAGTGTCCAGATATATTGCAACAAGAGCGAGGGTCTCGCAACAACGCTTGCTTCGCCCCTTTATCCGAAGGACTCACAATTCTCCACTGTCCCATTTAACAGCAACTTCAAACCATCAACAGAACTTCCTGGTTGCTGGTGAGGGGCTCTTCATCCAGTGACTTGCAGCTATTCTCCCGGTCCTCAGATCAAGCCTCATTACCCCCGCATCCCTTTTATTACCCAGCCGTATGACCTTACAGGCTTAGCGCATCCCATACCCTCAAATGAGGTACCTTGATGCAGGTGAAGGGCTCTTGATTCGAGGTATTATACCTATCATCCTTTTCCTCGGATCAAAGTTATTTTCATTCCTTTCCATAGGCGCTGTATAACTCCTGCGGGCTTAGCGCTTCCCAATTATGATACTTAGCGCATCTCAATAAATAGTGTAATAACAATAATACATAATGGAGACAGATAGATGAAAGGATGGGTTGAGGTTGTCCCAGTAGGGAGGCTGTAAAGGAAGTTTTAATTTTTTAGGGGCTTGAACATCCAGGCAAGCACCAGACGAGCCTGGCCGAAGGCTGGGCTCTGGGATTAGAAAATATCTCAGAACTCATTAGAGGTATATCAAAGGTGTTTCTGATAGGTGATGGGAGAGAGTGGAGACAAGGTGACATTTATGAAGGAAATTAGGAAGCAGATAAGTCTGGAGTTTTTGAGGTGGGAAGTACAGTGGCTGTTGGTGGTGGTGGGAAGTACAGTGGCTGTTAGTGGTGGTGGGAAGTACAGTGGCTGTTGGTGGTGGTGGGAAGTACAGTGGCTGTTGGTGGTGGTGGGAAGTACAGTGGCTGTTGGTGGTGGTGGGAAGTACAGTGGTTGTTAGTGGTGGTGGGAAGTACAGTGGATGTTAGTGGTGGTGGAAGCTGCAGTTCGGAGACTCATCCCAATTGTGATCTCTGTCTTCGTCTGGCAAAATAGCTATTAAATGAATGATGGATTTCTTTTTTTTTTTTTGTGGTCACCTACCTTGTTAGAAGATAATGTTAAAAAAAATAAAAATTTAATCCATTAAAATTTCTTAAATTTCATTTTGAATCTTATTTTTTTCTATTTTCCAATTAATTACATTCCGTTCTCTTTTTATTTCTTAAAAACCACGAACTTTTTTAACGATTTAAAAACTTTTATTCAATAATTTGGTAAAAGATATCAAATTGCAGATTATCTGAATACGACAGCGTAATTATCGTAACTTTAAGATCCCTGGGAGATAACTTGGGAGTGATGATCCCAGGAAACTACCTCGCCCCCCCCCGATCTTGATATCACACTAATAAATTTTACCTTGATATCACACTAATAAACTTCACCTTGATATCACACTAATAAACTTCACCTTGATATCACACTAATAAATTTCACCTTGATATCACACTAATAAACTTCACCTTGATATCACACTAATAAACATCTTCGAGGGTGTGTGTGATTGACTGTGCTTTCCAAATAAAAGTATTCACCTTTAAAACATATGGTAATACAATAAGTAATATGGTAATGCAATAAGTAATATGGTAATACAATAAGTAATATGGTAATGCAATAAGTAATATGTCGGCCAATACGTGGAATGAACCTGTTTATTAATTGGATGTGTTGAATGTTGATGTTGAATACTGAATGTTGATCTTAAAAAAAAATCAACAAACTTGATTAGTTCAGCTATCACATCCAGCAAACTGCATGCTCATATATATTACCATTTTGTTGTAAAAAAAAAAGGTTTTAATCGGAAAAGGACTTTGTGGACACTGTCTAATAAGCCAGATTCCTGGTACCTTATCAGTTCATGGGCAAATAGTTGCTGCTACTGAGAGTCCTGTCAAGTTTACCTGTGTTTAAAATCAACTGCATTTTTAATTCCAACTTGCCCTTTAAAGGAGGGGGGGGAGGGTGACTTTGATGGCAGGGATGAGCTCTTGATATGAGGAATTGGAGTTAACAACCCTTTATCCCGGATCATACCTGATTGGTATCCATTGCACAGGCGCTGTGTGACACCTACGGGTTTAGTGCTTGTCTTTTAATTTACTACTGCTACTACTACTAATAATAAACTATTATATTATTATTCATTCCAGTTTCCTTCAACTTCCACTAACAATTCTGAGCAAAAAGGGCATGTCGGAATGCTTCCTTCTTGACATGTAATTCAACAAAGTTTTTATGACATGATCATTTGACATGAAAATCCCACCATAATTACTTGACATGAGTATCCCACCGGTGACACGGCAGTTTTGTTGTGACCACAAATTCTGTTAAACTGTCTGTCTTCCTCTCTGTCGGTTTAAGTGGGTTTTGAAATTTCAGAAACACAAATTTTGATGAATAGCTATTGATGGTTATTGTGAAGCATATTCTAATACTCAATCTAAAGTTGCTATAACTGAAAGGAGGGAGGATTATACACTCTTTTAGCAGAAATTTGTGATAAAGTAACAGACTGTTTGTGTCTGTAAATCATCGTAAGCCAGTCTGTCATGGTTACTCTGGGTTTTTCTGGATTGCTAAGCCTCTTATTTAATAAACCCATAATAATTATCATCTACCTTTCTTTGCCTCTTTCCCATAAACAGATCTGCCTCTTCTGTCAAAACACCATGACAGTCTACGGTAGATTTAGCTTTGATACCTTAAATTGATTTCGTGAGTTTTTTTTACTCCAGCAGCCCGGCCTTAGGTCAGGCTTGTTTGGTGCTTGCCTTGTCAAGCAAACAGACTGAATTATATAAAGTGGATGGAGATCATCCAACATTAAACGATGTTATCTCTAACTTTCAAAGGGTTGGAAAGGTAAGCCAGTGGAAGGCCTCGGTCATTTGGCCAAAACCTCCGATGGCTGGTCCTCCTATGATTAAAATCTGCGTCAGGAGGCATTTGTTCTGTTCCCAGATGAATCTTACCTAAACTAGGTGTCAAATACACATATCACACTTCTGTTTCTTCCTCCCTGCAAATACATCCTCATACCAAACACTCTTACCCACCTCTGACTTTTTTGGGTTATCCTAGATTCTCTACACATATGCTGCTATGTATGATAATCTATGTAACTGTATTTGTGTATACCTGAATAAACTTACTTACCTCTCTACTAAACCAAATCTGAACCACAATCACCTGGTAGTCTAAATTGGTCGGTTCGAGTCCTGTTACTCTCCACTTTAAATCCCATCCTAGCTGCAATATACCCGCATCTACCCGTACGTATATTTATTACCAAATTATATAATTTTATTAATATTTCAATATGGAAAACAAGATTTGTCAGGAAACAGGACAAGTATTTCCCGACGCGGGTCTGAGTCATATGATGACCAGCAGCTGGAGCTTTTGGTCATCTGACCGAGACCTTCCACTGGCTTACCAGTCCTTCCCTTTAAATAATAATTTTAAAATGTGAAGCTGTAAGCAGTTTTTGACTTGATATTGGTAAAGGGCCTTTGACCCAAGGATTTGGTGCTACACTCAATTTCCCAGGTGCTGTGTGACTGATAGACTCATTGCAAGCCAAGAGCGAGGCTGCAGAAGCAATCTTATTCAATATTATTCAAAGTGATGTTTACATGAGTTTCATTTTTAGCCTCTCATCTTGAATGTTCTCTAACGAAGCTCTGAAGTGGTACGGGGAACAAGGGAGCTCTGAAGTGGTACGGGGAACTAGGGAGCTTTGAAGTGGTACGGGGAACAAGGGAGCTCTGAAGTGGTACGGGGAACAAGGGAGCTCTGAAGTGGTACGGGGAACAAGGGAGCTGTGAAGTGGTACGGGGAACAAGGGAGCTCTGAAGTGGTACGGGGAACAAGGGAGCTCTGAAGTGGTACGGGGAACAAGGGAGCTCTGAAGTGGTACGGGGAACAAGGGAGCTCTGAAGTGGTACGGGGAACAAGGGAGCTTTGAAGTGGTACGGGGAACAAGGGAGCTCTGAAGTGGTACGGGGAACAAGGGAGCTCTGAAGTGGTACGGGGAACTAGGGAGCTTTGAAGTGGTACGGGGAACAAGGAAGCTCTGAAGTGGTACGGGGAACAAGGGAGCTCTGAAGTGGTACGGGGAACAAGAGAGCTTTGAAGTGGTACGGGGAACAAGGGAGCTCTGAAACGTTATAATGGAGAAGGGAGCTCTGAAATACTATTAGGGACATAAATATGAGTGAATATAAGTGGGTGGATCTAAATAGTATATAAATTTTCTCCACAGTAACATGTACAAAATCTCCAGTATAGTACTGAAGTACTGAAAAATGTACTCAGTACTACCAGTGTGCAGGATACGCTTGTACTGCAGAGCACAATACTAATCCGTTTATCACTAAAATTGGTTGGAGGAGGTGCTGGAGGCAGTGTTGGTTGGTGTGTACTGGCCACAGTGTTGGTTGGTGTGTACTGGCCACAGTGTTGGTTGGTGTGTACTGGCCACAGTGTTGGTTGGTGTGTACTGGCCACAGTGTTGGTTGGTGTGTACTGGCCACAGTATTGGTTGATGTGTACTGGCCACAGTGTTGGTTGGTGTGTACTGGCCACAGTGTTGGTTGATGTGTACTGGCCACAGTGTTGGTTGATGTGTACTGGCCACAGTGTTGGTTGATGTGTACTGGCCACAGTGTTGGTTGGTGTGTACTGGCCACAGTGTTGGTTGGTGTGTACTGGCCACAGTATTGGTTGATGTGTACTGGCCACAGTGTTGGTTGGTGTGTACTGGCCACAGTGTTGGTTGGTGTGTACTGGCCACAGTGTTGGTTGATGTGTACTGGCCACAGTGTTGGTTGATGTGTACTGGCCACAGTGTTGGTTGGTGTGTACTGGCAGCAGTGTTGGTTGATGTGTACTGGCCACAGTGTTGGCTGATGTGTATTGGCCAGTGTTGGTTGGTGTGTACTGGCCACAGTGTTGGTTGGTGTCTACTTCCCACAGTGTTGGCTAGTGTGTTCTTCCCACAGTGTTGGTTGGTGTGAGTGTGTACTGCCCACAGTGTTGGTTAATGTGTGTGTGTACTACCCACAGTACTCATCTATTTGTGGTTGCAGATGTGTACTGCCCACAGTGTTCGTTGGTGTGTGTACTGCCCACAGTGTTGGTTGGAGTGTGTACTGCCCACAGTGTTGGTTGGTGTGTACTTCCCACAGTGTTGGCTCGTGTGTTCTTCCCACAGTGTTAGTTGGTGTGTGTGTGTACTGCCCACAGTGTTGGTGTGTGTGTGTACTGCCCACAGTGTTGGTGTGTGTGTGTACTGCCCACAGTGTTGGTGTGTGTGTGTGTGTGTACTTCCCACAGTACAAACCTATTTCTGGTTGCAGATGTGTACCGCCCACAGTGTTGGTTGGAGTGTGTACTGCCCACAGTGTTGTTAGTTGAAGTGTGTACTGCCCACAGTGTTGTTAGTTGGAGTGTGTACTGCCCACAGTGTTGTTAGTTGGAGTGTGTACTGCCCACAGTGTTGTTAGTTGGAGTGTGTACTGCCCACAGCGCTGGTTGGATTGTGTACTTCCCACGGTGTTGGTGTGTACTGCACACATTGTTGGTTGGAGTGTGTACTGCCCACAGTGTTGGTTGGAGTGTGTATTACCCACAGTGTTAGTTGGATTGTGTACTGCCCACAGTGTTGGATGGAGTGTGTACTGCCCACAGTTGTTAGTTGGATTGTGTACTGCCTACAGTGTTGGATGGTGGGTACTGCCCACAGTGCTGGTTGGAGTGTATGTTGCCCACAGTGTTGGTTGGAGTGTGTATTGCCCATAGTGTTGGTTGATTTGTACTGCCCACAGTGCTGGTTGGAGTGTGTACTGCCCACAGTGTTGGTTGGTGTATACTGCCCACAGTGTTGGTTGGAGTGTGTACTGCCCACAGTGCTGGTGGGTGGGTGTACTGCCCACAGTGTTGGTTGGAGTGTTGGACTGCCCACAGTGTTGGTTGGAGTGTATACTGCCCACAGTGTTGTACTACCCACAATGTTGTACTGCCCACAGTGTTGTACTGCCCACAGTGTTGTACTGCCCATTATGATCCTGAAAATTATCACGTAAAAACCTGTATATGCCTTGCTGGGATTTACAGAATGTAAATAACTGTTAAAAAACAAAACATTCGCTCGTAAAAATACGGATTCATTTCAAGGGCATTCGCAGAAATATTGAAAACAGCGGCGCTTACGGGCAGTTTTACTAGCGTGGCGTCCCGCCTCCAGTGATCTGCAAAAGGGAAGAATGTTTGGGACTGTAATATCCAATGATCATTACTGTAGTTACGACACACCTTTACGACACTTTGTCTCCCCATGTTGTGTGTGACTTGCGTGAAGCTGAGAGGTTCTTGTGTGTTACTGGCTGGGAGGACCGGGAGATAGATTGTTCTGTATCACTGGCTAGGACTGGAAGATTGTTCTGTATCACTGGCTAGGACTGGAAGATAGTTCTGAATCACTGGCTGGGACTGGTAGATAATTCTCTATACTTGCCAGGACTAAAAATTAGTTCTACATTACTAACTAGAACTAGAAAATAGTTCTGTATCACTGGCTAGTAGAAGACTGGGACGTATTACGGAATGGTTGAGATGTTAGCTAACCCTCTGCTCAGCAGACAAACAAAATGATTGATTACATTCATGGAAGCGATGCACCCATAGGGCTCATTCAGAGCCTGGTGAATGATAGGCATTCACCTTTGATTTGACGAAAGAGATGGTTGGTTCAATTCCTGGAACCAAGAGCCCATAGGCAGCATCAAGACACCATCCGCCTCTTCTGTAAAGAGAGAAGGTAAGTTTGAAAGTGAATGGTTACCCACAGGTCAAGGGATATTCGATGAAGGTGTAGATGGGATAGAAATGCGTCCCTGGAATCAGAATACAACGAATATAAATAAACTTTTCTGTGAAAACAATCATCTTTATGAAAGTTTGGAAATATATATATATATATATATATATATATATATATATATATATATATATATATATATATATATATATATATATATATATGTATATATATATATATATACCGAGGTCAAAATTTATGCATAAAATGTATCACAGTTTGTTACACTAATTAAAAACAAACGTGAAAGAATATAAGAGAAAATTACTCAGTTCTCTCAATTCTAGCACTGGCACTGGCACAGGTTATGGGAACTGGTTGTGGCTGTGGTTGGCACTGAGGAGGAGGCAGTTGGTTGCAGGATCACCCATCTCTACCATCGGTGGGTCAATTTGTGCACCTCGGAGACACTTTCTTCAGTCTTCCATCCTTCAATGGAGAGACTTTAGATTTTCTTATGGTATCAAGAGCCGGTGGAAGGCCTCGGTCATATGACCAAAATCTCCGCTGAATGGGTCATCATACGACGAAGAAAACAGTGCTTAAAGTGTCAGAAATCGTCACTTGAAAAATATCTAAAACTTTACTTAGAAAATATTACTTGAAAAGTCAGAAAATGTTACCCGAGAAGAAATTATAAAATTACAAATTTAAAGGTGAGAAAATATTACTTAAAATACGAGAAATCATCACAAACAACTAGTCTGGTTAATGGGATTTAAGGCCTATTAACTGCACTAGGCTCACTAAGGCTGCACGTAACCTTTTCATCACCAGACATGAATATTTTAATCCCCTAAAATAGGGCTTAAAGCAACGGCCCCCTTCAAGGTAAGCACTTGACCGAATGGTAGGCATTCTTGCCTACCATTCACTCAAGCATCTGAACGTCTGGGAATTCTTGAAGTATCTGTTTTCTCTGAAAAGTAGGCGAGAAAGATACATCATAATACAAACTCTCAGCAAATACACTTAGAGAAACACACGTCTTAGTGTATGTCTCTTGTGTCACGTGACAACTGGACAACTCTGCTGGGTAGGTTAAGTTAGGAGTGGGAATGAATAGTTTAGAAATCCGACAAGTTCATAAATTCTGGAAACGTTTCGCCAGCCAGTGGCTTCTTCAGTCCAATGCACAGAAAGGTAAAAGAATATGAGGAGTTTGAGGTAATCAGTCCCTCAGTCTGGAGTCGATGTCTTCAGACCATCAAGATGGATTGAACCATCAGTGCTAAAAGATTAGGCAATTTGATTAAAAAATAATGGACTTTTCCCCATTATATTTTAATTTTAGTGATAAGGAGAAAATATGAAAATTATAGAAACTTTTAAAAACGAAAAAAAAGTATTACGAAATATCAATTTGAGTTTTTTTTATAAAATGTTAAGATTTTCCTGAAGGAATCATCGAGAGTGAAGATGGACAAAGGCATTCGTCGGTGAACAGGTCTTGATCCAAGGAAATGGATACACCCTCTCTCCTCTGCTGGTTCAAATCTGATTGCCTCCCTTTTCCCTAAAGCGCTTTTGCAGAGCTCTCTTCAGTCCCCACACCTTCCCTAGCGTGTTGCAGAGCTCTCGTCAGTCCTCACACCTTCCCTAGCGTGTTGCAGAGCTCTCAACAGTCCCTACACCTTCCTTAGCGTGTTGCAGAGCTCTCATCAGTCCCTACAATTCCTTAGCGTGTTGCAGAGCTCTCTTCAGTCCCCACACCTTCCCTAGCGTGTTGCAGAGCTCTCGTCAGTCCTCACACCTTCCCTAGCGTGTTGCAGAGCTCTCAACAGTCCCTACACCTTCCTTAGCGTGTTGCAGAGCTCTCATCAGTCCCTACAATTCCTTAGCGTGTTGCAGAGCTCTCTTCAGTCCTCACACCTTACTTAGCATGTTGCAGAGCTCTCATCAGTCCCTACACCTTTCCTAGCGTGTTGCAGAGCTCTCTTCAGTCCACACACCTTCCCTAGCGTGTTGCAGAGCTCTCTTCAGCCCCCACCTTCCCTAGCGTGTTGCAGAGCTCTCTTCAGTCCCCACACCTTCCCTAGCGTGTTGCAGAGCTCTCTTCAGTCCCCACACCTTCCCTAGCGTGTTGCAGAGCTCTCTTCAGTCCCCACAGCTTCAATAGCGTGTTTCAGAGCTCTCTTCAGTCCCCATACCTTCCCTAGCGTGTTGCAGAACGCTCTTCAATCCCCACACCTTCCCTAGCAGAGCTCTCTTCAGTCTCCACACCTTACTTAACATGTTGCAGAGCTCTCATCAGTCCCTACACCTTTCCTAGCATGTTGCAGAGCTCTCTTCAGTCCCCACACCTTCCCTAGCGTGTTGCAGAGCTCTCTTCAGTCCTCACACCTTCCCTAGCGTGTTGCAGAGCTCTCTTCAGTCCCCACACCTTCCCTAGCGTGTTGCAGAGCTCTCTTCAGTCCTCACACTTTCCCTAGCGTGTTGCAGAACACTCTTCAGTCCCCACACCTTCCCTAGCGTGTTGCAGAACTCTCTTCAATCCCCACACCTTCCTTAGCAGAGCTCTTTTCAATCCCCACACCTTCCCTAGCGTGTTGCAGAGCTCTTATCAGTCCTTACACCTTCCCTAGCGTGTTGCAGAGCTCTCTTCAGTCCCCACACTTTCCCTAGCGTGTTGCAGAGCTCTCTTCAGTCCCCACAGCTTCAATAGCGTGTTGCAGAGCTCTCTTCAGTCCCCACACCTTCCCTAGCGTGTTGCAGAACTCTCTTCAGTCCCCACACCTTCCCTAGCGTGTTGCAGAGCTATCTTCAATTCCCACACCTTCCCTAGCGTGTTGCAGAGCTCTTATCAGTCCCTACACCTTCCCTAGCGTGTTGCAGAGCTCTCTTCAGTCCCCACACCTTCCCTAGCGTGTTGCAGAGCTCTCTTCAGTCCCCACACCTTCCCTAGCGTGTTGCAGAGCTCTCTTCAGTCCCCACAGCTTCAATAGCGTGTTGCAGAGCTCTCCTCAGTCCCCATACCTTCCCTAGCGTGTTGCAGAGCTCTCTTCAGTCCCCACACCTTTCCTAGCGTGTTGCAGAGCTCTCATCAGTCCCTACACCTTCCTTAGCGTGTTGCAGAACTCTCTTCAGTCCTCACACCCTCCCTAGCGTGTTGCAGAGCTCTCTTCAGTCCCACACCTTCCCTAGTATGTTACAGAGTTCTGCTCAGTCCCACACCTTCCTGTCTACTGTTCTAGATTGTCTGTGCTCTGTCCTAGCTAGTCTGGATTCCTCTGTCCACTGTTCTAGTTTAAGTAGCTCCTCTGCCTACTGTTCTAGTTTAAGTAGCTTCTCTGCCTACTGTTCTAGTTTAAGTAGCTCCTCTGCCTACTGTTCTAGTTTAAGTAGCTCCTCTGCCTACTGTTCTAGTTTAAGTAGCTCCTCTGCCTACTGTTCTAGTTTAAGTAGCTCCTCTGCCTACTGTTCTAGTTTAAGTTGCTCCTCTGTCTACTGTTCTAGTTTAAGTAGCTCCTCTGCCTACTGTTCTAGTTTAAGTAGCTCCTCTGCCTACTGTTCTAGTTTAAGTAGCTCCTCTGCCTACTGTTCTAGTTTAAGTAGCTCTTCTGCCTACTGTTCTAGTTTAAGTTGCTCCTCTGCCTACTGTTCTAGTTTAAGTTGCTCCTCTGTCTACTGTTCTAGTTTATCTAGGTCTCTGTCTACTGTTCTAGTTTATCTAAGTCTTGGGTACATACACAGTCGTCCTTCCTTCAGAATTAATATGGTTAAATTTGTCTCAAATCCAGCTAAATATTTTTTTTAGAACACAGTTCACACACTCATTAATATTTTATACTTTAATTTATCAAGGGCTTTTTTAAATATCTGTAAATTGCATCTTTTTTAATACCAATAATTTGATTTATTTGCAAATAGATAATTTTTCAGACCACAAACAATTTTAATTCAGAAATCCATGTTGAGTTTGTTTTCACGTTTTTTTTTTCTTCATGAATATTACTGTTCATGGATTTTCATGTTTTATTGTGTACTTACTATCTAACGTGGATTTAGGGATTATAACATTCCTGGGGTTAGGATTAAGGTAGATTGTGACGTGAATGATTCACCGGTAATCAACTAACCTTGAACTTAACACATTAACGAGGTGGTACGTTATTAGTGTATTTATGACAGTACATTAATTTTTATATTTATGGCGTTGTATAATGCATCTGGGTTATACATCGCCTGGGGAAATGGGAGACAATAAGGACTGGTTTATTTAACAGGAGAACGGTTCCAAGTCCTTATATCAAGAGACCCTTGCTGGCACTAGGGAACCTCCCTGGTGTGACGAGGCGACAAAGATTGTAATCATACAGAATGTATATATTATACAAGGGGTTAGTATTATACACGTTAGTATTATACATGTTAGTATTATACAAGTGTTTAGTATTATCAGTTGAAAGTGCTAAACCTGTGTGGGTTACACAGCGAATAGGGACTGAGAGGTAATCAGGTTTGAGCATCAAAACAATCATCCATGAAGGGGTAAGTTATAGAGACGTGTGGAAGTATTTCTCTAAGATCCTCGAAGAAAAACAAAAGGCACAGCTCCAAGATAATGCTTCTTTATAAATGTGTTACCCGTTAAGGTTTTCATTTATAGCTGTGAATGGCTGCCGAGATTCCCGGAAGCTGCTGTCAGAGTTTGGCAGACGAGCATTCGCTCTTATCTAGTTGATTTGTGGCTCTGGTGATATGTTTGGCACTATGTTCACCCTTCTACACGTGCGGCTCAAGAATGTAGAGTTCTCTTGGTGCTCGAACTAACAAGCAGATGCAGAGGTAAGCTCTGTTGAAGGAAGCCAACTCTACAACGCCTTCACCGGCCATATCCACAGATATGCTCATATATTCATTGGAAACTGCGGTCCTGGTGGGCCCCGCGGACTAGAAGCAAGTTATCCAGGGTTAGACAGGACGCGGACGATTGCCTTTTCAACACGAATCGTCAGTTTAAGACGAATCTCTGTCGACTGAGAATCGGTCACATACACCTGTAGACACCTGTCCATAGGTGCTTCTGTCTCCCCCTTCCCCTGTAAAGCTTGTGATGTGCAGTTGACTGTGAAATACATTTTATTTGCTATACTGGCTACGATATCTGACATTAATAACGTAATGTTTTTAAACTGTTGATGGTTATTTTTTTTTGGTATGTTAGTATTTGTGTTAAGCGTTTTATTAATGTATTGTAACTTTTATTCTTCGTTAATTTTGTCTTTATTTGTATTGTGCTGTATGTATTTTCTTTTTATTGAGAAGTGTTGAGTGTCCTATAATGTACAATAACTCGGTAAATATTGCAACAGCACCTACTACTACTACAACTACTACTATTACTACAACTACAATCCTCCTACTACTACTAGTACTACAACTACTACTATTACTACAACTACAACTCCTACTACTACTACAACTACTACTAGTTTACTACAAATACTACTGCCACTACTACTACTACAACTACTACTACAAATACTACTACTATTACTACAACTACTATTACAATTACTACTGCTGCTACTACTACTACTTCCATACTCAAGCCAAGGTCTTTTTTTTGTTGAGTGAGGTTTGCAGTCTCTCTTTCCCTGAGTTTCCGATCTTCCTGAGTTTCCCAATTTTCATAACCTTTCAGTTTCTGTGGTTGAATTCGAGTAGCCACTTATCTGACCAATCTCACAGGTTATGGAGGTCCATTTGTAATTTATCCTTGTCCTCTTCGGGTTTTATTCTCATTAATTTTACGTCATCTGCAAACAGGATTCATCTAAATCTATCTATCTTCTGGTATGTCAATCTATTTTCTGGTATGTCAATCTATCTTCTGCTATGTCATTCACCAAAAACAGTTCTAGGCGTAATACAGAACTCCGCTTCTTACACATACTGACACCTTTTTTCAGAGCCTTCCCTTAAAGGTACTTTTTAATACACAGTTGCGCATTTCCTATTTACTTGCGTTCTCCAAGGTTTTGCCAAACACTATTCTTACTTACGGTATCAAAGGTCTTCTTGTTTCATGTGTTACCTTGTCATAGAGCTCCAGCTGGGTTGAGAGACAAGATTTACCATCTTTAAACCGGTTCTGGTTATTCATCATGTTGTACGTGAATGGTACACAGTACCGACAAGATAAATAATTAGACACATGTACAACATCTGGGTGTTTTTATTTATAGACGCTTCGCCATCCAGTGGCTTGATCAATACACTTCAAGGACATAACGTTAATTTATTTCTGTGTAAGTGCTCAACCACTCTCCTGATTGTTCTCCACGTCAGTCATACCGATCTGTAGTTCAGTGCTTCCTGTTTGTCTCTTTAATTAATTATTAAAACTACATTCGCTGGCTTCCGGGTCTCTGGCAGTTGTTTCCTATGTATTAAGTTGTGGTTAGTGGTTCAGACAGTGTGTGTGTGTGTACCCACCTAATTGTGGTTGCAGGGGTCGATACTCAGCTCCTGGCCCCGGTGTGTGTGTGTGTGTGTACTGTATGTGTGTGTACTGTGTGTGTGTGTGTACTGTGTGTGTGTGTACTGTGTGTGTGTACTGTGTATGTGTGTGTGTGTGTGTGTGTACTGTGTGTGTGTGTACTGTGTGTGTGTATGTGTGTGTACTCACCTATTTGTAGTTGCACGGGTCGATTCACAGCTCCTGACCCCGCCTCTTCGCTGGTCGCTACTAGGTCCACTTTCTCCCTGTTCCATGAGCTTTATCGTGTGTATGTGTGTGTATACGTACACATGCATACGTGCATATCTGTGTGTGTTTATGCACGCAATATTTCAGCACATCACCTATTTCTCACCATGACAGTGATCAATAGAAAAAAAACACCTTCACCATCACTTTTGCCGTAGTTATCTTTCCAGAAAGACTGAAAGTGACCCACATGTTTAAATAACGACTCATCGAACCGAGACCTACCAAACTGACTTCAAAATTACACGCAGTTTACTTCCCCCTTCCACAACACACACCCAACACCACTCTCACACCCCAGTCTTCACTAAATAATTGAGAACTTCGCGAGATTCTTCAGTTATGAGACACACAACTCTTCCCCCAGTCTTTCTCACCAGCTAAGAGCTGGTGAGAAACACTCATGAAACACCTTAAGGGTTTAAAATGTCGGTTTAGAAAACCGAGAAGTTGATAAATGAGACGCTTGTGCAAGTCTTAGGTATCTTTATTCTGGGAACGTTTCTCCAGCCAGTGGCTTCTTTAGTCCAGTACGCGAAACGTTTCCACAATAATGATTCCCAAATGTTGCACAAGTGTCTCATTTATCAATATGTTTATTTGGAAAACGTTTCGGTCTTGAGACATTGATGAAGATTCCTTGATAGAAACGATTTTTAAATAAACTTTGTTAGTGTTTATCAAACTTCGATCTTTCGTTGAGCGAAACGTTGTTATAATAAAGCCTCACAGTGTTTCATGTCTTTGTCACTTGATTGTCGGCTCGTTGTCTACATGAACCCAAAGTGGTGGTGTTTTATTTGTAAGGAAACATGAAAAATTATCTCCGTTCGTGGGTCTCGGTCACATGATGACCCATTCAGTAAAACTTTGGTTTAAATGACCGAGGATTTCCACTTTCTTCTCCGCTCCACCCTGCAAAAAGTACATGGAAGGACCTCCGTATCAGAATGCAATTGAGTCTTCTAACACACACACACACACCAGGGCCAGGAGCTGTGACTCGACCCCTGCAACCACAACTAGGTGAGTACACACACACACCATACATAGCTTTAAGAAGTGGTATGATAAAGCTCATGGAGCAGGGAGAGAGTGGGTCTAGTAGCGACCAGTGAAGAGGCGGGGCCACGAGCTATGACTCAACCCATGCAACCACAACAACAGTTAGGTGAGTACACACACACACACACATTGCGTATATTTTTTTTTTTATCAAGGTCATTACTACTGCGTACAGTTGGAAATCCCTTGAGCTAAGTCAACAGAAAAAACGTTGTCATGAGGCAGCAGCCGAGACGTGCCGTGTCCTAGGATCAAACCCGTAGTGAAACTGACAGTATCTGCATGTTCCTACTGTACTCTGCCAGCTCAGGCAGCAACATTTTAGCAGAGTGTGTAACTATCGTGTGTGATGGAGTACGACAGGGAACACATGGCTTTGCTTTTGTTGCTACAGTGTAACTGACATATATATTGTACGGTATTTCACGAAGCCATAAACCCATGTGGATCACTCGGCTCTAGGAGTGGTGGAGGCTCGATCACTCGTAAAGTATTCGTGGCTAAGACAATGATCAATCAGGATGTTGGTGTTCGTATTATTTTGTAGAATATTGAATCAGATTTGTTTCACACAGATACTTTATGTTGTGACTAATGTGTGGTGAGGGAGGTGTGTGGTGAGGGAGGTGTGTGGTGAAGAAGGTGTGTGGTGAGGGAGGTGTGTGGTGAGGGAGGTGTGTGGTGAGGGAGGTGTGTGGTGAGGGAGGTGTGTAGTGAGGGAGGTGTGTGGTGAGGGAGGTGTGTGGTGAGGGAGGTGTGTGGTGAGGGAGGTGTGTGGTGAGGGAGGTGTGTGGTGAGGGAGGTGTGTGGTGCGGGAGGTGTGTGGTGAGGGAGGTGTGTGGTGAGGGAGGTGTGTGGTGAGGGAGGTGTGTAGTGAGGGAGGTGTGTAGTGAGGGAGGTGTGTGGTGAGGGAGGTGTGTGGTGAGGGAGGTGTGTGGTGAGGGAGGTGTGTGGTGAGGGAGGTGTGTGGTGAGGGAGGTGTGTGGTGAGGGAGGTGTGTGGTGAGGGAGGTGTGTGGTGAGGGAGGTGTGTGGTGAGGGAGGTGTGTGGTGAGGGAGGTGTGTGGTGAGGGAGGTGTGTGGTGAGGGAGGTGTGTGGTAAGGGAGGTGTGTAGTGAGAGGTGTGTGATGAGGGAGGTGTGTGGTGAGGCTCCTTCTCTCCTAACTCTCAGGATAGTACTGAATATGGCAGTGTCTTTTCATGTACAGCGTTTTACTGCAGTCTACAGAAATTTCGTTTTTAACATCGTGTGTGTGAGAGAGAGAGAGAGAGAGAGAGAGAGAGAGAGAGAGAGAGAGAGAGAGAGAGAGAGAGAGAGAGAGAGAGAGAGAGAGAGAGAGAGAAAAGGAAGGACGGAAGGAAAGAGGAAGTGAGGTCACATATGTACGTGCGGAGGGACCTTCCAGTATGTGATATGTGACGTGACTACAGCATATCTACATCTGGTAATATCGTCATTCTGGCCTCGACAATCCTCATTGTCAACAAATACACGAATACCTCGTAGCACAAACTATAATATCCATCAGCACACATCATCCTTAAAATGTTCTGACATTCCTGAAAGGTTGACTCTTACAAACCAGTATATCTCACGTGTGTTTTTGAAAGGGAATGGGAACTAGTAGTTGCCTTAGTGTTAAGAAATATGTGGG
Source organism: Cherax destructor (assembly GCA_009830355.1). Classification (NCBI taxonomy): domain Eukaryota; kingdom Metazoa; phylum Arthropoda; class Malacostraca; order Decapoda; family Parastacidae; genus Cherax; species Cherax destructor. Next base: position 168,193 of record WNWK01000248.1, read on the forward strand.
AGACTAGCAAATTACTGCATTTACCTACTTACCAGCTGAGAGAGTGCATTTACCTACTTACCAGCTGAGAGAGTGCATTTACCTACTTACATTGAAGTGAGGGCGTTCACCCACTTATCCTGAGTGAGGGCGATCACCTGCCTGAGGTTATTTTAGTGGTTGCAATACACTATGACAGTCAGTCATGCAACATTGAGCTACCGCAGTCTGACGCTTCCAACCTTGTGTTTTCTTAGTGATCAATAAACGTCTTAGGAAGCTCATGACAGCCATATCTTTGGTGATCAATAAGCGTCTTAAGGAGTTGCCGTCGGTAATATCTTGGGTTCAGTGAGCTGAATTAACATCTTGGCTTCCTACTGATAAATAAACGACTGCAGAACCTGAAGTCAGCCTAATCTTGGCTTCAGTGGTCAATGAAAGTCTTCAGGACCTGAAGTCAGCCACAACCAAGCTTCACAAGGATCTTATACAGCTCGTCGTAATGATGGAATGAAAAAACGAGTTAAAATTAATGGCATGAAAAAGAAGTGTCAAATAAACGAGGCATGGTTTAATTTGAAGGGTTGGGACTTGGTTTAATTTGAAGGGTTGGGACTTGATTTAATTTGAAGGGTTGGGACATGGTTTAATTTGAAGGGTCGGGACATGGTATAATTTGAAAAATTGGAACATGGTTTAATGACATTTAGATGTAGAGAAAACCTTAAATTAATTGGAAAGTTTTGCCCAGATGTGGGTTTTATCGACGTGTGGGAGAAACGTTGTCATTAATATAGGTATCCACTGTAAGTTTTATACAGTACTTGAACTTCCACATAAAGACGGATATAAAGCCTCAGGAACAATCAGAACCTGAGTAGAATTTCTATAAAGGCGTGAGAACCAGGTTTCAGGCTATGTTCTCGTGGTTCACAAACTCAGAAATCAGCCGAGGAAGATTGGTTTGGCAAAATAAATCGTCAAGGCCTTATAGGACTAGTCCCAAATCTGCACACGGAAATCACTTCCTAAGAAAGCACAAGACTCGGTAGGCGATGCAACAAACCCCATGGGAACACTAAGAGACAACACAATAAGTGTCAGGGGCCCAAGACTGTTCAACCGTCTCCCAGCATACATAAGGGAAATTACCAATAGACCCCTGGCTGTCTTTAAGAGGGAGCTGGACAGGCACATAAAGTCAGTACCTGACCAGCCGGGCTGTGGTTCGTATTTCGGTTTGCGTGCGGCCGACAGTAACAGCCTAGTTGATTAGGTCCTGATCCACCTCGAGGACTGGTCATGGACCGGGCCGTGGGGGCGTTGACCCCCGGAGCACCCTCCAGGTATGCTCTAGGTAAGCTTCCGGACTCGTAAATGTAGTAATTCAAGATTTTCAATTTTTGTACACACGAAAAGAGAAGAGGGTCATCTTTTTGATTAATATGTCCATATTAAAAAAAAATTAGAGAAAAAGGTATGAAGCAAAACGAGACTGAAATTAAAGCGGAAGGAAATCCTCGACAAAACCAAAAGGTTTCTTGTAAGTGTATAGGATAAAGATTAGGGAGAAGTAGCATCCACTTAGAACTAACTCTGGGCAGCTTACCGATAATGAGAAAGAAATGTGTGCACTCATACAGTCGACCAGAGTTATCAAGCAAAACCAAGGTGCCTTTAGTATCGGAGAACTTCCACCCAAACTCCTCTTCAAGAATTCTCCAAAGGTGTGTGTGTATGTGTGTGTGTGTGTGTGTGTGTGTGTGTGTGTTCACCTCACTTAGTTGTACTCACCTAATTGTGGTTGCAGGGGTCAAGTCACAGCTCCTGGCCCTGCCTTTTCACTGGTCGCTACTAGGTCACTCTTCCTGCTCCATGAGCTTTATCATACCTAAAGGAAGATTAAGACACATGTTCAACAGTTGGGGATCTTTATTGATGAAACGTTTGGCCCACACAGTAGACTTCTTCAGTCAAATACAAAGCGAGCAGTATGTAGACAGCCTATAATGTCTGCCAGCCGAGCAAAATGTAGGCTGTAAGCCTACATGCCTAGTTCCCATAGTTTCTCTCAGAGGCCAGGCCTCTCGGTGGGCAGGCCACTTTAGCCTGCCCACGCCCACGACTAGCCTACCTAGAGTCACTACCTGCTACCTACTCCTCTCTCCCTCGCTGGGCATGGCCCCTCCGGGCCCTGGGCACAAACACACTGCCTGTGTATCCACGATCTCGCAAATAAAGTAAAAAGCCTCCGAATCCTTATCATTTCATGCACCGCCTTGATCATCGACACAATCAACTCGTAAACAAGTGGAAATGAAATAAAAATGATGTATTCAGACCATCAACCCTGAAGAAAAAGTATTTGAGGTGGTCAGTCCCTCAGCCTGGAGAAGATTTCGGCTGTACTCTTCTCCAGGGTGAGGGACTGACTACCTCAAATACTTTTTCTTCAATGTTGATGGACTGATTACATCTTAATTTCACTACTACACCTGGTCCCTTTGTATTTGACTGAAGAAGCCTACTGTGTAGGCGAAACGTTTCAACAATAAAGATACCCAACTGTTGCACATGTGTCTTAATCTTCAAATTGTCGGTATTTTATTCCATTTTCAACAATTTTAAAAGAATTTAAGTTTCTCAATAATTTGTGGGTTTGTGACATGGCGTGACGGTGATGTGAAGTCTTAGGGACAACAATGTCGCCTCGTTTAAAAGAGTTTGTATAATGTTTGCATAAATATGTACTGTACAGGTATACAAATGTGCATATTTAAATCATATAGCACTCTGAGTGATCACAGTAAAGGCGTACAGTGGTACAGTATACAGTCGTATTACAAATAAGACCCATAATAAAAATTAAGACACATGTGTAACATCTGGGTATCTTTATTGTAGACGTTTCGCCATCCAGTGGCTTTATCAATACAAATTCAAGGACATAATTTGAAGAGAGTAAAAATAAAAACAAAAGATGAGGTAATCAGTCCCTCAGCCTTGGAGTTGGTGTGAACAGCACCGTAGTCGTTGAGTTACTGGAGCAGAGGCAAGGAGGTTGGCGCTTATATACTAACGTCAGGTGGAAAGGGACGGGTAGCAGACGAGGGCATAGTCACTGGTAGGCGGGAATCCCCAGTGGAAGTAGGTCATACCCAAAGGGATGGGTTAGTTGTAATTGTAGTAGCCGTGAAGAAGGTCATGTAGATGTCCTCTGAACCAAGATTCCATGATGTTGCAGTGTCTGACAAGTTGTACAAGAATGGTATTGTATACCATTCTTGTACAAGACCCATAATGCGGGTTATGGTATTTTATTGTGAAGACGTTTCGCCCGCCAGAGACTATCAATTGATTAAATCCCTGGTGTACGGAACATCTTCACAATAAAATGCAACAATCCGCATTGTGGATTGTTGCATTTTGTGAAGACTACGTGTGTGTGTGTCATACCTCGACCCTACCTCCACGTGTATATGTGTGTGTGTCATACCTTGACCCTCTGGTCGACCTGCTTGCGTGTCAAGGGCAGTACTGGTCTTACAACCGTACCAAATATCATGCCTACTGCAGGCACGCAGAGTTCAGTGAACCGGGGTTCGTAAAGACCGGGGTTCGTAAAGACCGGGGTTCGTGAAAACTGGGTCTGTAAAGAAATTGTGGAAACCGGGTTCGTGAAGATCTTTATTACAAGACTCACTTTCGTAATGTATACATTACGGTACAATCAACCTCTTTGAAGGTTGACCAAAATAAAGACAACAACTGTGGAGAAAAAAAGTGAAAGAATTTTTTGTTCATATTGTCCACCCTTTGGTTTTTGTCTGGCTCTGTCGAAACTATTTTACTGACACTGATACGTCTGTCCCCTAGGCCATTTTATGGTATTCTCATCCATTTTAATTCAATGACAAATACTTGGGCCTATGGGCCGGTAGGCCAACTGCAGTGTTCCTCCATTCTCATGTTCATATGTTATGAATGTTGTCGAAGAATGATATCCCCACACTTCTGGCAAGACAGCTGTTGCATGTTGATGGTGATTGTGCTTCCTTCTTTAAGTCACTGACTTGGTGAGAAACGACAGTTGGTGAAGAACACCGTAGGTTTCAAGACTATGCTGCTCTTCACCAACTCCAAGACCGAGGTACTGATTACCTCATCTTTTGTATATAATTCTACATTGTTCACATTATCTCCTTGTATTGATAAAGTTACTGGTTGGCGAAACGTCTACAAATAAAGATACCCAGATGTTGCACATGTCTAATTCTTCATAAAGGAATATGTGAAAACAGAAAATCGCCCAGGACGAAATGGCATATTTTTGACAAGTAGAAAGAGACTCCAGATATACAACAAGATTATACTGGGATAACTTTTCACTCTGTAGAGCTTGATTAAACTACAAACGGAGCGAGGTGTTGTTCCAATAAAACTTCAGTTTCCAATTTGTCTCTTTACCTTCAAAATTTCCAGAGTGTAACGTGAAACACTGGGATAGATAAATAACCAGCGGCGTCTCTTACTGTTCTAAATACACGTAAACAACGTCAGATGGCTCATTACTAACGAGGACAATCAGAATGAAAGATACCTGAAAGAAATTGCAGAACCTAAACAATGAATTCGCAGCACGAGTTTGGAATCCTCATAAATAATATAAATCGAAAGGAGGTAATGTGCAACAGTTGGGCATCTTTATTTCTGAAACGTTTCGCCTATTCAGTTGGCTTCATCAGTCAAATACAGTGGAGAATATGTTGTAGACAACAGTAGTGGCGAGCTAAAGATGTAATCAGTCCATCAACCTTGGAGAAATAGTTTGAGGTAGTCAGTCCCGCGGCCTGGAGAGGAGTTCAGCTCCATGGTAGTTTTAAAAAGACAGTAAACCAATATATGAGTGAGAAGGGCTGGGTTTGATTAGAACCTGAGGTACTTAAGGGGATTTATGTTTAACTTTGGGGAAAGGATGGATAGTATTAATGTTGGTAGAATTACCGACAATTTGTTAGGTAAAAGGACGCAAGTGCAACTAATGTGACATTTTATAGTGGCAACGTTTCGCTCTCCAGGAGCTTTATCAAACTGTTCCACGGTTTGATAAAGCTCCTGGAGAGCGAAACGTTGCCACTATAAAATGTCACATTAGTTGCAATTGTGTTTTTTTACCTAACAAAGGATGGATAGGTGGGTGGGTGGGAATGTTTAGTTTTGAGAAGAACTTGTCTTGTATGGATCAGTAGCCCTATTGCAGCGTTCCTCCATTCTTATGCTCTTATGTCTGGAACGATCTGAAGCTGAAGCAAGAGAATGGCGTCTTCAAGATTAAGACATATGTGCAGTAGTTGGGTGTCTTTATTGACGAAACGCTTCGCCTGCACAGTAGGCTTCTTCAGTCAAATACAGAGGCAGCAGGTGTAGTAGTGAAATTAAAGATGATGGAATCAGTCTGCCAACCTTGGAGAAATAGTTTGAGGTTGTCAGTCCCTCAGCCTGGAGAAGAGTTCAACTTCATGGTCTGGGACGATATGAAGCTTTAAGCATGAGAACGAAGTCCTAAATACTGTCGAAGGTGAGGTGGACGATCTCGAAGACTCAGGGATAAACAAAGACTGATTTTGATCCCACGTCCCCCCCCCCCAAAAAAAAAAAAAATCAAAGACTCATATGCAATATTTTTTAGAGAATAGAGTAGACGAGGATGGACTCTCGCAAGAGTGTCTGACACGAGAGGATGGACTCTCGCAATGTCTGGCACGAGAGGATGGAATCTCGCAGAGTGTCTGGCACGAGAGGATGGACTCTCGCAGAGTGTCTGGCACGAGAGGATGGACTCTCGCAGAGTGTCTGGCACGAGAGGATGGACTCTCGCAGAGTGTCTGGCACGAGAGGATGGACTCTCGCAGAGTGTCTGGCACGAGAGGATGGACTCTCGCAGAGTGTCTGGCACGAGAGGATGGACTCTCGCAAGAGTGTCAGGCACGAGAGGATGGACTCTCGCAAGAGTGTCAGGCACGAGAGGATGGACTCTCGCAAGAGTGTCTGGCACGAGAGGTAAACAGACTGAAGCTGAAGAACCAGAATAGTCAAAGAATTAAAGAGGAACTTATTCATAAACTAACAATCACTTTCACAGTGGGTAGTTAAGAATTCTTTCACAGTGGATAGTTTAAGAATCACTTTCACAGTGGATAGTTTAAGAATCACTTTCAAAGTGGATAGTTTAAGAATCACTTTCACAGTGGATAGTTTAAGAATCACTTTCACAGTGGATAGTTTAAGAATCACTTTCACAGTGGATAGTTTAAGAATCACTTTCACAGTGGATAGTTTAAGAATCACTTTCACAGTGGATAGTTTAAGAATCACTTTCACAGTGGATAGTTTAAGAATCACTTTCACAGTGGATAGTTTAAGAATCACTTTCACAGTGGATAGTTTAAGAATCACTTTCACAGTGGATAGTTTAAGAATCACTTTCACAGTGGATAGTTTAAGAATCACTTTCACAGTGGATAGTTTAAGAATCACTTAAAGAGTGGAAATCTTCGAAAGATATGAGAAAATATAAGGAAGATTTCTTAACACCGTCAACAGGAAGTATTAAAGGTAAAAATTGTTTAAACCAAAGCTGTTTTAAAAGGCAGTGACAGCTATGTGGGCATGTACAACCAGCCTCAGTTCGGGCCGTGAGAGAAGAATTACCCTCGAAACCGATCACAGGTATATTGTAATGGAATAAAAAATGATGAGGTAATAATGACTGCAAGCAAAGACAAAAAATGGGAGTCAACACTGAAGACTGAATTTCTCTCTCTCTCTCTCTCTCTCTCTCTCTCTCTCTCTCTCTCTCTCTCTCTCTCTCTCTCTCTCTCTCTCTCTCTCTCTCTCTCTCTCTCTCTTTTCTCTCATTCTTTCTCTTCTCTCTTTCTCTCTCTTTTCTCTCACTCTCTTTTTAGTCCTCTCCCTTTTTCTCTCTCTCTCTCTCTCTTCCCTCTTTTTTCTCTCTCTTTCTTCTCTCTTTCTCTCCTCTTTTTTCTCTCTCCTCTTTCTTCTCTCTCTCTTTCTCGCTATAAACTTGTACAATAATAGGTGCCTTGATGCTAGTTAAGTGCTCTTGATCCAAGGAACTGTATCTACGCTTCCTTTCCCTGAATCAGACCTGATTACCTCACAGTCTCCAGGCGCTGTATGACCCCTACGGGTCTAGCGCACCCCATGAATATATCAGAAACAATATTCGGCCCTTAAAGATGTCAAATACATTTACAGGGAAGAGCAAACCCGTAGGGGTATACAGCACCTGCAGATTGGAAGGCAATCAGGGTACGGGAAGGGTTGCTCCAGTTTCCCGGATCAGAAGCCCCTCACCGGCATCAAGACTGGCCCTGCCTACACAGAAAGCCATCCAGGGCCGCATTATTTTACAAGGTTATTAATTCTATGCTTCTTAAAGGCGCTACCAAGGGGGTGATTATGTGGGTTTTTTCTTATACTCTTGCATATAAATAATTGGAGATCTCGCCAGCTGGCTCCCGGGAGATATTTTTTTTGCGCTAGTAGATAAATTTTATTCGGGCTATTAACCCGAAGAGTTGGTAACCTCAGAGGGTTAGCAGCCCTCAGGGGAAAGCAACCCCAGGGGGTTAGCAGCCCTCAGGGGAAAGCAACCCCAGGGATGTAGATGAGCTACTTCTTCGAACATATGCTGTATTATTTTCAAGATTGATGGACTGATTACATCGACTCCAGGCTGAGGGACTGATTACCTCAAACTCCTCCTGTTCTTCACCATTCTCCTTTGTATGGACTGATGAAGCCACTGTGTGGCGAAATGTTTGCTCATTAAAGATACCCAAATGTTGCACATGTGTCTAATTTATCAACCCCAGGGATCTGCATGTGCTGGAGGGTTTATGACTTAGATTATCTAAGTTCCTCTCGTTTTAGGTAGTCGTCTGCTTGGAAAGCTTTGAACCTTTTTGAGTTTATGCACCTGCTTGACCAGGTGTGTTCTGTGCTGGGCCCACATACTCAGTGATTTATCTAACAGATGTCCTGTATAAAGACCGGAAGGATTTTTTCAAGTTCCTAAATGCTTCTTAAGGTTTGCTAATCTTGCACATGCTGCTGATGTCTTATAGCTTGAGTATTTCTAGCAATACTCTTCATGTTATGTTAACCCCAGGTGCTTTTTTCCTCTGATATCTGCAACTTGTCTCTGCCTATGCTGTGTTTTGTGTCTGATCTGCATGTTCGGGTTGAACGGGAGAAGCCACTTATATTGAATCGAGGTTTCCCCTGGTGTTTATTACTGTCCTCTGCTGTTCTTATTCCTCTTGTTGGTTTACGTCATCGCATACAGTAACACACAAGACTCATTCCCTGTGGAATGCCTTTCACGTATACTACAAACAGTAGCAGTCCCAGAACTGATTCTCGCGGAATCTCATTGTTACTCTCTCCCATTCTGATGTCTTATCCTTTGCTGATTTCTCTCAGCCTTCTGTTATTCAGTTACTCAGTAACCCACTACAGCACACTGCATTTTACCACTGCCTTTTCCATTAATTTCTGGCTAATTTCTGGCGTGTACTGAATCAAATGTTTTCTTGCAGTTCGAGTAGAAATAGTCCTGTCCAGTCCTGTCTTTTTTATCGCTGTGACTGTCATAGAACTCCAGGAAATTTATAAGACAGGATTTTTCTGTCCCTAAATCAGTACTGGTTTCTGTAAAGAATCCTCTTTGCGATATTCTCCAGAACTTTTGACAGCATACATGTAGGTCAGGGCTTCTACTCTGTTGCCTTGTTTCTTATTATGACGATCGAAACGTAATAAGCTCCTTTCTCCTCTGTGAGGGTTATTTGTGTATTGTCTTTTTCCAACTTTCTGACACTTGTCCTGTCTGGAGACATTGGTTGTGTACCTTTGCTTTTGGGTCACACAGTAGTTCTGCTCTTCTCTCAGAGGACATTACTTGAGTTACATGAAGCTCACTGATCCCATTACTTGAGTTACATGAAGCTCACTGATCCCATTACTTGAGTTACATGAAGCTCAATGGTCCCATTACTTGTGTTACATGAAGCTCACTGGTCCCATTACTTGTGTTACATGAAGCTCACTGGTCCCATTATTTGTGTTACATGAAGCTCACTGGTCCTATTACTTGTGTTACATGAAGCTCACTGGTCCCATTATTTGTGTTACATGAAACTCACTGGTCCCATTATTTGTGTTACATGAAGCTCACTGGTCCTATTATTTGAATTACATGAAGCTCACTGGTCCCATTACTTGTGTTACATGAAGCTCACTGGTCCCATTATTTGTGTTACATGAAGCTCACTGGTCCCATTATTTGTGTTACATGAAGCTCACTGGTCCCATTATTTGTGTTACATGAAGCTCACTGGTCCCATTATTTGTGTTACATGAAGCTTACTGGTCCTATTACTTGAATTACATGAAGCTCACTGGTCCCATTACTTGTGTTAGTTAGTTAGTTAGTTACCATTTTGTCCTAGGCACATGTCAATTAGACACTAGGCCTGTTGTATGTATATGTGTGTGTGTGTGTGTGTGTGTGTTTGTGTTTTCAAAATTTTTGATACATGAAACACATATTGAACTTGGATGAACCAGCGAGAGGCTCAAAATAAAGTAATACCTGTGTTGTACCTGAACAAAAGCAGCAAGATCAAGTCTTATAATTGAATTGTGTTGACGAGTCTCTAGTGGTAAGTGGATAACTTGTTCGCCACAAAACCAGCACAGGGCCTAGCAACCCTCCCACAAACCAATCTACCCACCCACCCAGCACCCGGCCTAGCAACCCTCCCACAAACCAATCTACCCACCCACCACCCAGCCAACACCTGCTTTGGCTGGTTGGAACGGGGGTTTAAAGATTATCGACTACACTAGTCATTAAGGCTGTGTAACCTTTTCACCACCAGACACGAACATTTTAATCCCTGAAATAGGGATTAAAATAAACTCTCACCATATATACGGTGAAATACATACACCTCTCGATGTATATGTCATATGGGATTTTTCATTGATTTTTTTGAATGGAGAGAATTTAAAGATTAAAGATATGAGAACTTTGTGTATAAAAAAAGACAAGAAACATTGATTTTATTCTTCCAACTGAGACTTTAAATAAATCCATGACTCTTGTTTTACACAGGTGTTATTGAGTGACCCAAGGTGAGGTAAACACTCATGGCTACCAGAGGATCGAACCCCAGTACCATCTGCCCCTCTCTTCAGACACACGATGTGGTAAACAGTGCGCTCGACCACTATATCCCGTCTGACCTCAACGGCAGTATTTATATTCCTATGTTGTAGCGTCTGTACTCTGTTGTAGCGTCTGTACTCTGTTGTAGCGTCTGTACTCTAGTCAGTGACAGAAACCCTGATACTCTCGGGCTTCAGTCTCTCGTGCTCAGGCCACTGCAGGATTCGAACCTGCATTCTGCATCAAAGTACGCAGTACTTTACCCACGCGGTCAGACCCTACATGATATCACAATATGCAAAACAAATACTGTGATAAAATAGTTAATTTCCAAGCACTTTCGTGATTTCTCAAAGGTCCTTGATGATGTGTGAAATAACGAAAGTGCTTGAACTTAACTATTTTTTTCAGTGGTTGTTTTGTATATATATATATATATATATATATATATATATATATATATATATATATATATATATATATATATATTAATTAGCACTGAATGCAGACAGATCGTAAAATTAAAAGCTTGATTTATTTGCATGGACTAAGGGACAAAAAAGTAAAAGTCGGTGACCTGAAGTCTGCCTCGTAAATTTTGTTGCGACTGTCATTCTCCGTGCACGCTCTTGTTGCCAGTCCAGGACTACGCAATATATTGCACATGGAGGGGTCAGAGCTGGTTGGACCAGGAGCTGGTGAACGGAATAGGAGCTGGAGTCTGGATGGTTCATGTGGTACAGGACTGACACTTGGGTATCTCGTTAAGGGATGCCGAGTGATTGGCATAATTACCGAGGGAGAGTGCCACAAGGAAGGTGGAAGCAAGGCAGTGTGGGATGCGACATCCTCAGATCTCCCGAGCATCCTGTCAATTTGTGTGACGCATACGTCCACCGTCCTCTGCTTCCACTGAGACTGTGTGCGTGAATAAGTGAATAATAATAATAATATATATATATATATATATATATATATATATATATATATATATATATATATATATATATATATATATATTTATGTCGTGCCGATTAGGTAAAACTTGCTATTTTGGCTTAAATAGCAACGCTCTTCTTGCCATATAAGACAAGCGGAAATTTGTGTATGCAAAAATTTCGCAAAAATCATTCTGAACCTAAAGAAAAAAAATATTTCATTGTGTTTGTTTATTATTAAATTATTGTTAACGTATCTAAAATATATTTAGTTGGGTTAGGCTAAATTAAATTGCGCTTGTTGTAATAAGGTTAGGTAGGTTTTCAAAGTTTCTCTTGGTACAAAATTATATTTTTTACATTAACATAAATGAAAAAAATATATCTTTAAACGCTAATTGGCCAGTTTTATCTAATCGGCACGACATATATATATATATATATATATATATATATATATATATATATATATATATATATATATATATATATAAAGTTCTAGAGGTACCACCTCTAGAACTTTACTGAGACCCTCATATATATATATATATATATATATATATATATATATATATATATATATATATATATATATATATAAAGATACAGTTGCCCCCAGGGATGCTGAAGCACTTAGAGGAAAGCACCCTGCCAGGGAAACCAGGGTACCAACAGTTCCAACATCTCTGTCCCCACTGTGGAACCACTGATTGTGCAAGACTCGGACATTTACAAAGCAATAATGTCATTCCCGTCCGGCTCTGCTGGGGGTTACACTGGAATAAGGCCACAGCATTTAAAGGAAATGGTTAATCCAGTTATCGGGGAGATTGCAGAGACACAGCTTTCAGAGATCACAAGGTTCGTCAACAATTCCTTGGCTGGTCTGATTCCTGACGAGATTAATCCTTTCTTTTTTGGAGCATCACTTTGTGCCCTTAAAAAGAAGGATGGAGGAATTAGGCCAATCGCAGTGGGCAACACGTTTCGCCGCCTCGTTTCTAAAGCTGCTGTCAGAAGTATTCGCGCAGAGGTAGCCATCATGCTTCAACCAAACCAGCTTGGCTTTGGGGTCTCTCAAGGAAGTGAAGCAGCGGTTCATGCAACAAGGGCGTATATCGACAACCTGCCTGAGGACAACGCAGTGGTTAAATTAGATTTCAAGAACGCATTTAATCTCCTGAAAAGAGACGTAGTATTAGCAGCTGTACAAGAACATTTCCCAGGTCTCTTCCCTTTTTTTTCAGCTGGATATAGCAAGGAATCAATGCTCCTGTTTGGAGAGCATGAAATCACATCATCAGAGGGTGTCCAGCAAGGGGACCCTCTCGCACCATTTCTCTTCTTTATAGCAGTTAGGGAAATCACAGTAAGACTGACCAGTGAGCTAAACATCTGGTTCCTGGATGATGGCACACTAGCAGGTACAAAGGAGTCCCTTCTAGATGATCTTACACAGGTGATGACACGGGGACAGGAAATGGGTCTCATCCTGAATCCATCCAAATGTGAAATCATCTCAGTCAATCAACAAGTGATAGATGCAGTGATATCAAAACTACCAGGAGCAACAGTCATTGCCCCTACTAATAGTGTCTTGCTTGGAGCACCTCTAAGAAGCGATGTCATTGACACAATTCTCAGGAAGAAACTGGAAGAATTGAGGAGAATGGAACAACGAATAGGCCATCTTGACACCCATGATGCCTTGTACCTTCTCACAAAATGCTTGAGTCTGCCCAGGTTGACATATTTCCTAAGATGTGCTCCTTCATATGATAACCCTATACTGCACGAATATGACAGTATCCTGAGGCAGATCTTTACTAAAGTACTTAACCTTACTCTAGAAGATGGGCAGTGGGACCAAGCTACACTACCAGTCAGACTAGGAGGCATTGGTGTCCGCAAGTCATCTCAGATTGCTCTACCTGCTTTCCTGTCTTCATGCATTGCATCCAGAGGGCTTGTAGCAGCAATTATCCCTGAACATCTTAGGGACACGATTGGAATCCATGACCAAAAGTTCGTTGATGGAGCCAGGATCTGGGATAATCTAACAGGCTCTGAAACCAGGCATGCTCCCCCCAACAACTACAAAAAGTCGCATTGGGATGGCTCAATAGTAGAGAATATAGCCTCAGCAATGCTTCAGAGTGTGTCAGGGAAGGATAGAGCCCGCCTCCTTATAGTGAGAGCTCCTCATGCAGGGGATTTTCTTTTGGCTGTTCCCAACTCCAGCCTTGGCACACGCCTCGACCCACAGACCATCCGCATTGGTGTTGCTCTTCGACTTGCCGCCCCTATTCTCGCCGAACACAGGTGTATTTGTGGCAGTGAAGCAGCAGACCGATTCGGGTACCATGGTCTTGTGTGTCGTAAATCCGAGGGAAAGATTGCAAGACATGAAGAGGTTAATAACATTATCAAGAGGAGCCTCACAACAGCCGGATGCCCATCAGTAAGGGAGCCACCCCAACTATGCAGATCTGATGGCAGCCAAAAGCATCCAGATGGTATCACCCTTCAAGCCTGGACAGACGGCAAGCAGGTGGTGTGGGACTACACATGTGCATCTTCCTTGGCTGATACCTATCTCCAATACACCAGGGAGGAAGGAGGGGCAGCTGCCACCTTCATGGAGTCCCAGAAGTCGAGAAAATATGGAGAACTTGCCCATCATTATATGTTTGTTCCCATAGGCTCGGAGACCCTTGGCTCATGGGAAAAGAGTGCATCTAAGTTCCTCAAGGAGCTGGGCAAAAGACTCAACGGGGTAACTAGGGATCCCAGGGCAGCTAGTTTTCTGTTCCAGCGACTCAGCGCTGCTGTTCAGAGGGGTAATGCATGCTGTATTCTGGGCACGCGCCCCAGCTCGGAAGAGCTGGATGAGATTTTCGCATTATAATCAGTGACAAACATGTAACAATATGTACTAGACATGTATCTCTCACACCTCGTGTACTGTATATGCCATCTTTATATCAACAATGTATCCCTTAAATCTTTTGTATATATATATATATATATATATATATATATATATATATATATATATATATATATATATATATATATATATATACAAAAAGATCACAGTAAACAGGTGATATCAAAATATGCAAGAAAACCACTATGAAAAATAGAAGAATTCCAGCGCTTCGTGACTACTCACATTATCAAGGAACTATATAGTTCCTTGATAATGTGAGTATCACGAAAGCGCTTGGAATTCTTCTATTTTTCATAGTGGTTTTCTTGCATATATATATATATATATATATATATATATATATATATATATATATATATATATCGTGCAGAATGGGTAAAACTGGTCTATTAACAAGAACTCATTTAAAATTAAGTCCTTTCTAGAATTTTCTCTTATACGTTTAAAGATATATATTTTTTCAATTATGTTAATGTAAAATTAATAATTTTGTGCCAAAAGAACTTTAGAAAACTTACCTAACCTTATTATTACAACCGCAATTTAATTTAGTTTATTCCAACTAAATAACACACACATATAACACACACACACACACACACACACACACACACACACACATATATATATATATATATATATATACACTCTTATTCTTTCTCTGTCCTTATCATTCTCATCAGATTACTCTAATTCCTCGTATCCATAAAATTTGATTTATAGGGAAGCTAAAAATACAAGCAATCAACCAAATAAAATTAAGAGACTATAATGCAATAATACACTGAAGGTCGAGAAGGGAGAATTCCGAGGACGAGAGGGAGAGAGGAAGAGAGGGAGAGAAGAAGAGAGGAAGAGAGGGAGAGAGAAAGAGAGGAGAATACGTGAAGCTGTGACAGAATGTTGTCAATGTTTGACGATGTTGACAACAAGATTAAAGGATGTTTTTTGTTTGAATTTTTTTTTTTTCATGTTTCTGAATTATATAAAGGAAGAGCTAAATTTTCTTGCGAAGCCTGAGGGAGGATTTTCCTGAGATCAATGATCCTTTTGTGGGAGATTGAACACTTGTTTTGGGGAAGATTGTAGCACCTGTTTGGGGAGACTGTAGTATGTTTGGGGAGATTGTAGTATGTTTGGGGAGATTGTAGTATGTTTGGGGAGTTTGTAGCACCTATTTTGGGAGATTGTAGTATGTTTGGGGAGTTTGTAGCACCTATTTTGGGAGATTGTAGCACCTGTTTGGGGAGATTGTAGCACCTGTTTGGGGAGATTGCCGTACCTGTTGAGGGAGATTGTAACACCTGTTGAAGGAGAATATAGCACCTGTTGAGGGATATTTCAGCACCTGTTGAGGGAGATTGTAGCACCTGTTGAAGAAGATTGTAGCACCTGTTGAAGGAGATTGTAGCACCTATTGAGGGATATTGTAGCACCTGTTGAGGGAGATTGTAGCACCTGTTGAAGGAGATTGTAACACCTATTGAGGGATATTGTAGCACCTGTTGAGGGGTATTGTAGCACCTGTTGAGGGAGATTGTAGCACCTGTTGAAGGAGATTGTAGCACCTATTTGGGGAGATTTTGAGAGAAATTGTAGTACCTGTTGGGAGAGATTAGAGCACCTGTTTAGGGTGATTAGAGCACCTGTTTGGTCTGATTATAACACCTGTTTTGATAAGATTAGAACCTGTTAGGGGAAGATGAGAGCACTTGTTTGGGGGGAGATGAAAGCACCTGTTTGGGGGAGATTAGAGAACCTGTTTGTTAGAAGAAAATAAGCACCTGTTAGTGAAGATTAGAGTACCTGTTAGAAGGGATCTGAACCCCTATTCAGGAAAGTCGGAAAAAAAGACGACTTCCCAGCTGAAGAAACTAAGACAGCATCGACCTTCTCCTTTATAATAAATAATGCAATAAAAAAAATAGAATAAATATCAAGACAGTGAGATAAGCTGATCATATTCATACATTTACTTATTAAAATTAATGAAAATTAAAAAGGCAGCGCAAACAATAAAAAACACTAGGAAAAAAAATAAATGCCAAGGATACAATTGTATCAACGTAACTTTACGAGGAAAATTGTGATGTATTCTGGATATAAGTTGATGAAAGGTCGTAACAGGATGTAAATAATAGGGATGGGAAGAATAGAGATCGGAAGAAGTGGAATAGGAAAGAGCAATTAAAAGGAAAAGGTTGTTGGTAGACAGGAAGAGAGAGAGAGGTAAGAAAGGTTATGTGACTTAACCACTTTCAGTGGGTTTCTAAAAGATTGGCTCATGTCACATAGTGACATGTATAATGTGTAATGTGGTGTGAATTAGTCGAACGTTGATCATATAGACTTTTACGAAGGCTGGACTTTACGAAGGCTGGGGTTTTATGAAAGCTGAACTTTTACGAAGGCTGGGCTTTTGCCAAGGCTGGACTTTTACCAAGTGTAGACTTTTACCAAGGCTGGACTTTTACCAAGGCTGGACTTTTACCAAGGCTGGACTTTTACCAAGGCTGGACTTTTACCAAGGCTGGACTTTTAGTGTAAGGTTCTGCTCTAGGGGATGGAGAGAGTCACCGGCTCTATGAAAGTTAAGGCCGCTGTTCTGCCTGTCATGAACGTCATGAACGTCTTGAGAATTTTCACAGACTCGAGAATACTTCGAAGCGTAAACATAACGCTGGTAAGTTTTAAATATTGATGACATTAAGGACACTGCAGGAGATAATGTATACTGCAGAGATGCTTAAATCTGGAAAATGATTTAGAATTGTCAGAATGAAAATGATGTAAGGGTTAAAATGTGGCTCTCACACTGGAGAATTTTCTGCAAGTCAAATTTTCGACAATTGTTTTTTTTTCGATTTTTTCTTTATCGCATGTCCAGATAAGGGCATGAACGTTCTTCAGAGACTCTGAGGTGTTCAGGTTTCATACTGGAGCCTCTTATATACACACTGGAACCTCTCATGTACCACACTGGAGCCTCTTTTATACCAAACTTGAGCCTCTTATATACACACTGGAACCTCTCATGTACCACACTGGAACCTCTCATGTACCACACTGGAGCCTCTTATATACACACTGGAGCCTCTTATATACCACACTGGAACCTCTCATGTACCACACTGGAACCTCTCATGTACCACACTGAAGCCTCTTATATACCACACTGAAGCCTCTTATATGCACACTGGAGCCTCTTATATACCACACTGGAACCTCTCACGTACCACACTGGAACTTCTTATGTACCACACTGGAACCTCTCGTGTACCACACTGGAACCTCTCGTGTACCACACTGGAGCCTCTTATATACACACTGGAACCTCTTATATACACACTGGAGCCTCTCATGTAACACACTGGAGCTAAAATAACATAATCTTCCAAGAAAATAATGGCCCAGTTGTTAGGAAAATGTGTAAGCCTACGTTAACTGGCGATCAAAAAAGGGTGTTTGGGACAGCCTACCTGGCTCTATGCCTGGCATCATCTACAATGATTATACCTCTTCCTCCTTTCATCTACAGTCGTGTTTTCCTTCTGCATCATCACTATCCACTTTATTTAACTACTCTTCCTTTTTCTGATAGCCACACCTTTTACTGTCTCCACCATTCCATCTACTACCATTAACTTCTCTCTCTCTGACACACGCATACAGTCCTTCCAATTCTTCCTACCATATTTTTCTTTCCCACCATCCCTTCTGCACACCCTTCATTCGCCCCCTCTGATTCCTCTTTTCCTCACAGCCATTCTCTCTCTCCACTACCGCTTGGCTGCCTCCCACCTCCTGTCAGTACATTTCGTCAACTACTCAGAGTCAATCCACCAAAAGCTCAAATCTCTCTCGTTCAAGAGACTTCAGCCACTCACAAGAATGTCAGAGAATTGGGAGACTTGGAAGAGTTGCTACTGAATGGTCTCCTAGTTGTCTGTGACTTGCTACTGAGTGGTCTCCTAGTTGTCTGTGACTTGCTACTGAGTGGTCTCCTAGTGGTCTGTGATTTGCTACTGAGTGGTCTCCTAGTGGTCCGTGACTTGCTACTGAGTGGTCTTCTAGTTGTCCGTGACTTGCTACTGAGTGTTCTCCTAGTGGTCCGTGACTTGCTACTGAGTGGTCTCCTAGTGGTCCGTTACATGCTACTGAGTGGTCTCCTAGTGGTCCGTGACTTGCTACTGAGTGGTCTCCTAGTGGTCCGTGACTTGCTACTGAGTGGTCTCCTAGTGGTCCGTGACTTGCTACTGAGTGGTCTCCTAGTGGTCCGTGACATGCTACTGAGTGGTCTCCTAGTGGTCCGTGACTTGCTACTGAGTGGTCTCCTAGTGGTCCGTGACTTGCTACTGAGTGGTCTCCTGGTGGTCCTTGACTTGCTACTGAATGGTCTCCTAGTGGTCCGTGACTTGCTACTGAGTGGTCTCCTAGTGGTCCGTGACTTGCTACTGAGTGGTTTCCTAGTGGTCCGTGACTTTAGAAAACACTCAAGTCCTGAAGAAATCTTTAAAATAAAATGAATGCGATTTTAGTCTATATTTACAACCCCTTCAGAGAGACTGAGGTAATAAAGACTAGCTAGTCCATATAGGTTTGCTGTATTATCCTCCAGTGACTGTCACTGTGATGGCCTTCCTTGATGCCGGTGAAGGGCTCTTGATGCAAGGAATAGTAACTGCTTCTGTTCTTCAGTTTGTCTCCCATTTCCCATGAACTGTATGTCTCAAATGGTTTTAGTGCTTACTTATAATAATAATAATAATAATAATAATAATAATAATAATAATAATAATAATAATAATATAATTATAATACAAATAATAATACACTTAATAATAATAATACACAATACACAATATATAATAATAATAATAATAATAATAATAATAATAATAATAATCACTGATAGGGCATCCATATTCCTTTCATTCATAATATGATCACCCTTCTTAAAATCCTTAATACATCTGAACTCACTTAAACATGCCAGTCTCAAAATATATTTTCTGTTCCCCATATCGTGGTAATTAGCAGAACCAGCGCGTTGCTTTGGGCAGTCAAGACGCCTCCTACAACATGCTTGCCTAAGGGAAAGAATTCCAACCCACTTTCCCGGGAGGTTCAAGAAAAGAGGGAAAGCCGTGGAAGCTTAGAATCTATTGAGAAACGCCCCCAAGAAGCTACGGGAAAAAATGCATGAAGAAGTTTAGTAAAATTTAGGAAGATTTACCTGGTATAATTAATGTTCAGTGAGCAGTATGGGAAGACCAGCAATCCTGTCACTGAGAGAGAATTATGAGCATTTAGATTTTTTCTCTCGTGATAGTTCGTTTTTCACTGGTATGGTATGCTGTTTTTCACTGGTATGGTATGCTGTTTTTCACTGGTATGGTATGCTGTTTTTCACTGGTATGTTATGCTGTTTTTCACTGGTATGGTATGCTGTTTTCCACTCATGTTTTCTCACTAGTACAGTATGCTGTTTTTCACTGGTATGGTATGCTGTTTTTCACTCATGTTTTCTCACTAGTATAGAATGCTGTTTTCCACTGGTATGGTATGCTGTTTTTCACTGGTATGGTATGCTGTTTTTCACTGGTATGGTATGCTGTTTTTCATTGGTATGGTATGCTGTTTTTCACTGGTATGTTATGCTGTTTTTCACTGGTATGGTATGCTGTTTTCCACTCATGTTTTCTCACTAGTACAGTATGCTGTTTTTCACTGGTATGGTATGCTGTTTTTCACTCATGTTTTCTCACTAGTATAGTATGCTGTTTTCCACTGGTATGGTATGCTGTTTTTCACTGGTATGGTATGATGTTTTTCACTCATGTTTTCTCACTAGTATAGTATGCTGTTTTTCACTGGTATGGTATGCTGTTTTTCACTCATGTTTTCTCACTAGTATAGTATGCTGTTTTTCACTGGTATGGTATCCTGTTTTTCATTGGAATGGTATGCTGTTTTTCACTCATGTTTTCTCACTAGTATGGTATACTTTTTTTCACTGGTATGGTATGCTGTTTTTCACTCATGTTTTCTCACTAGTATAGTATGCTGTTTTTCACTGGTATGGTATGCTGTTTTCCACTGGTATGGTATCATGTTTTTCATTGGAACGGTATGCTGTTGTTCACTCATGTTTTCTCACTAGTATAGTATGCTGTTTTTCACTGGTATGGTATGCTGTTTTTCACTCACGTTTTCACTTGTATGGCATGCTGTTTTCCACTGGTATGGTATGCTCTTTCTCACTGGTATGGTATGCTGTTTTTCACTGGTATGGTATGCTGACAAGCCACGGTACGGGCGGGAATTGAACTTGCGGTGAGTCGTGTCATTACGATTTCTTGAGTCATGGTACGCTGTTTTTTCACTCACTTTTTTCACTCGTATGGTATGTTGTTTTCCTCTCAGGCTATGTTTTTCACTACTAAGGTATGCTGTTATTATTCATGTTATATTTTTCACTAGCGTGGTATGCCTTTTCATTCACACTGTCTTATATTATAATGGTACCTGAATAGCCTGGATTACCTGTTGTCGCTTCCGGAGGTCATCGCCCCGCGGGGCCCGGCCCCAAACCAGGTCTCTGGTTGCTGGCCTGATCGATCAAGCTGTTAGTTCCCGCCGCCTGCAGCTAAAAACAATTTGAACTCCTATGATAAAACAGTGCCTCCTTTTCCCGTCTCTCAACAAACTTTTATATATTTTCATGCCCAAATGACATATGACTTAAATGGCGATTTTTCAGAAGAATTCGGATATAAAAGGCCGAATTATTCGATGCAAATAAATCAAAATCCAATGAATCGTAGAACTGTCAATACTGAGTCACCAACATTTCTGTCAATAATGACTAAATATATTTGCAAATGCACGACGCTCAAATGGATTCACGTTCTGTAAATATGTCGAACGTGAATACTTACATAAAATGCAACGCACTGCTCGTCTGTATGAATACATTTGGGGCCAAAAACATAACATTTTAGTCTGAACTATCCATGGATACACATGAGTAATATCAACAGCAATGGGTATGAACGCGACATGTAGATGAGGCTTTTATCGGGACAACGTTTCACCTAGTTTCACCTAGTTTCACCTAGGGGTTGAGCTCTATTAAGTCATGAACTGACAAAGCTCAAACTCTTAGTGGAACATTATCCCAATAAAGACACACTGCCCCTGTCATATGGTTGTAGATGGTACTCCACTTAACACGAATGCTGACTGTGCCCCTGTAAACGTTACATCTCTTGTACAAACTCCGACACACTTTCGGGAGCCACTGCCGGGCCACCACATGGAGAAGACCCGGGCCAGGACCCGTCCTGGCAAACCTACCTGAACCAATAAAGATTGTTCTGCATTTTTGTTCATAAGAAGATTCATACATCATCATGGGAAAGGTCAGGGAAGTCTCAGAAGCTCTAGGGGGAGAAATGTTTATAAATCTCCATAAATCTGGTGAGGCTTTTGAAATATTCATGCGAAGATCAATATTAGAGTGAGAACCGTAGCATTTACCGAGGAGTTCAAGGTCAGTGGGAAGGCTAATGTCAAACGTCTCGTTAGAAAAATAGTTATTAATACACCTTTTATATTAGAAGTTAAAGGTGTTATCGTACCTCAGATCTTTTTGGCAGCATTGAAAATGGGTTGGGCATTTAGTTTTTACTAGTGGGTTTGACTTTGAGAACTTGCCTAGTATGGGCCAGTAGGCCTGCTGCAGTGTTCCTCCTGTCTTATGTTCTTATGTTATAGCCCTAAGGTCGATTATCACCCGCCTGGATGCGACCCACAAGTCAACTAACACCCAGGTACCTATTTATTGCTGGGAAACAGAGGTATCAGGTGTGAGGAGATATGCGTATCCATTTTGACCTGGTTGAGATAGACACGTGCGCCAACACTACGACATATTTATTAGAAAACGTTTCGGTCCTGGGACCTTGATCACTTCTGTGATCAAGGGATAAATATGTCCTAGTGTTAGCTCACATGTCTTTCTAACCAATTTGTCGGTATCAGTTACCAAGGGTTATATATTTTGACCTACTTGGGAATCGAACCTGTGTCCTTCAGTTGGGGAAGCTCTCTCATACAGGAAACTGGCAATACTGAGGCATTTTTTTTAATTAAAACAAAATACATCAGCAGTGTGCTGCTGTACCCAAAGTGGAATGCCTTTCGGTCTCCTCATTAACTTAAGGAAGACTCAACTCCAGCTGACAGATTACATTACCTGACGTTCGAAACCCATCCTTTGTGATGGAATGTGATAGGAAGACATAGCTAACTTTTGTTACTACTGTGTAACCATCATACAGAGGGGAGTAAGGTGATAAAAAAGGGGTCTGAATGATGGGTGAGAATGAGAAGGGTTGGGATGAGTTTGGTCGGGAGAGGGAAGGGTAGTGGTGTGTGGTATATGGGAGTTCAAGTTGATAGGTAAGAGGGGAGGGGAGGAGGTGTAGGGGAGGGGTTGAGGAGTAGGGGAAGGGAGGGGTGTAGGGGAGGGGAGGAGATGTAGGAGAGGGAAGGAGGTGTAGGGGAGGTGAGGGGATGTAAAAGAGGGGAGGGGGTGTAGGGGAAGGGAGGGGGGTAGGGAAAGGGAGGGGTTTAGGGGGGAGGGGTGTTGTGGAGGGGAGGGGGTGTTCTGTACTGGTGTACAGAGCTGAGGGTCGGGGTATGGCATAAGGTTGTATCTCTTAAGTTGATATTTCTTCTCCAGTCTCAGCCTTTCTAAATCTTTCTCACTGTGATATTTGTTCCTGTTATTTCTTTCAAGTTTTAAAGAGCTCTTTGAGTTTCATTTGTTGCCTCCTCCATGACTTACTGTGTTCTTGTCAACCATGGTTATCACATCACCTCGTGTTCTGTGTTCTTCCAGGTATATGGGAAATATTTTGTTCCGTCTTTATGTGTTTTGGTTATATTCCTCTTCTTTCTTTCTCCTTGTGTTGTTAAGTTTCCTACGTCTTTACTTTTAGTTCACCTCTCTAAGTTAATACTTTCCTTGCAAACTTTTGGTTAGTTTTTTGTTTATATATATTGATCATTTGAGGAAGACATACTGACGCTGGACAATCCAAGATTGACTTAGACATATACAGTGGACCCCCGGTGTTCGTCCTGCTCCAAACTCGCCCTTTCATGTAAGTGTATTTTTTAAATGCTTTTGTAAGTGTATTTTTGGGGGTCTAAAAGGACTAGTCTACTTTACATTATTCCTTATGGGGATAAATTCGTTTGGTAATGGCACTTGAACAGTATTCTGGAACGAAAAAATCACGAAAACCGGGGGTCCACTGTATATTGGTTACTGTTCCTAAATGAAACTTTGATAAGGTTTCCTCACTAATTGTTGTAAGTGCAACAATAATTTTTAAAGAGGTGGACAAATAACCCAGTGGAAGGTCTCGGTCAGATAACCAAAAGCTGCAGTGGCTGGCCATCGACTAAGACCCATGTCAGGAAACACTTGACCTGTTTCCTGGCGAATCTATAAAAAATAACTAGTTACAACATACCACAACAGGAAAAATATAAATAAGATAAAGATGATAAACTGGCAGTCAATGAGCGAGGTAAACAACTATGTCAGATATTCACTGTTTAAGATGTTTTCATCAGTCTCCCATTTGTCTGTCTTGTAATGAAGAGGACGAGCTGTGCTAAGATGTTTTGCTGAGCCGTAGTTCCAGATCTTACATTTTATCTGCAGCATCACTCTTCCACTTTTATTCTATATCTGCTGTTCTCTCTTCCACCTCTTTTATCATTACTATATACTTATCAGGATTCTCTGATTCAGGAATGAATGAATTCGAATATATATCTTCCTGTCCACTCTTGCAGTCTGTTCCAATCATCTGGGAGTCCCTGCTTAATTTTACTGGGTGTCACTATTCTCTTTAGTTTCCCTTTGCCTGCAGAGATACGTTGGATTCAATTTCCTCTGGTAAATCCTGTATATACTGTGTATTAGGAAGAGCAAGAGACCGAGCACTGATCCTTGTGGGACTCCACTAATCAAGTTCCCACTCCAATATTTCCTTTCTTAAGTTCTGTAGTCTATTCACGAAACGTTCCTGTATTTACTTGAGCACCTTGCCTGCTACACTTATGGCTGCAAGTTCTTTTTATATGGTAGATTCCTCTGTGGTATCGAGCAAATTTATTACAGTCGAGGGAAATAGATTACCCAGCTTTCTCCTGCTTTATTTCCGCCTCACTGTTATAAAACTCTAGGAGAGTTACCGGAGAAAATTTGTCACCTCTAAATCCATATTTGTCAGCGAGATTTATCTGTACTTTAGTGCATCTCCTGTGGTTCTCTTCTGGTACAATAACAATGATTGAAGTCGTCCAGGTGTGAGGCCGCTGCTTTGTTTACATAGATTTATTGCCTTCTCTCACTAGGAGGCAGCATAGCTCCTTCGTTCCTTGCAATACCCAAGGTGAGATCTTATCTGTTACCGCTGCTTGCAACATTTCTTATCTCTCTCCTTCATTGTTATAATTTTCTCTAACACTTGCTACTTACCGTTTCCTCTCATATCCATCTCCCCCTCTTCCTTTTCTGTTGTCTCACTTGTGTGTGTGTGTGTGTGTGTGTGTGTGTGTGTGTGTGTGTGTGTGTATGTGTGTGTGTATGTGTGTGTGTGTGTGTGTGTGTGTGTGTGTGTGTGTGTGTGTGTATGTGTGTGTGTGTGTGTGTGGAGAGCGGGGTTGGAGGGTGGGTTCACAACCCACCCACCCCGTGTGTGAGTGAGCCAGCCTCAGCTCAGTACTAATGGCATGCACTTCATTATGCACACCTGATTAAAAAGAATATCAGATTAATGCAGCATTATCTTTCATCCTGTTTAGATAAAAAAAATATATAGCATTTCAAGCGAATTTCTGAAAAGCGTGGATGTTCGACAGATATAAATTTTCTAATTAACATTTTTGAGTGTACGAACGTGAATGTTATAGATTACCCCTTATGTACAAAAAATTGATTGGAGTTGAAATATGTCGCATGAAGCATCTTAAATTTTTTTTTTATTTATTTCTTCCAAGAGCATTTTTGGGCTTTCTAGCCAGGCGCAAACTGCCGAATGTTATGCAGTTTATGCCTTACCTGTTGTTTACCCATAAGTAATAACTGCTTGTTTATTCTTGTTATTCCTAAACTTGTTGTTTGTATACCCTTAATGTCCTTATATATAAACAATGAAATCAGAAATTGCCATTATAGTCTTAAGTTAGGCTTAAGTTCGCCCGAAATGCTCCATATAACTAGGGGCTTTCTGCATGTACAACCATGCTGAAATAAAATTATTTTTTATTATTTTTATTATTATTATTATTATTATTATTATTATTATTATTATTATTATTATTATTATTATTATTATTATTATTATTATTATTATATTCTTGGTTTTAAGGTCGTAGTGTTTAATCCTTGCAGTGTGTTCTCGGGTCTCCTCTACACTTACCCCCAGGATTTTCATGTTTTTGTTGAAGAGATCCAATAGCCAGTATATGGCCAGTCTTCTGATCTGTTGTAAGTTCTCCTGTGTTCTCTGCCTGTTCTTCCCAACTCGTAATTTTTCTCGGTAATCATGCATCGTGTGTAAACATTAATGCCAGTTCCTTCAGGCAGATGATTTTCATGAAGATAAAGAAAGTATCTTAGATAAGACTGGTAAAAATGTATATACTCGTAATGAAGCTCTACACAGAGCGAAACGTTGGTATAAAATGATACGTGAAAATATCAATTGTTATTGTTAGGTAAATCGACACAAATGCTACTAATGTGACCTTTATTGTGGCAACTTTTCGCTCTCCAGGAACTTTGTCAAGCCGTTACAAACATTGCAAGTTTGACAAAGCTCCTGGAGAGCGAAACGTTGCCACAATAAAATATCACATTAGTTGCATCTGTGTCCATTTACCTAACATTTTTGCCGGTAATTCTACCATTATTATTAAGAAGTATTCTACTGAACCTTGAGAAACGTCGCTCGTTACTCTTGCCCAGCCTGAACCTTGAGAAACGTCGCTCGTCACTCTTGCCCAGCTCGAACCTTGAGAAACGTCGCTCGTCACTATTGCCCAGCTCGAACCTTGAGAAACGTCGCTCGTTACTCTTGCCCAGCTCGAACCTTGAGAAACGTCGCTCGTCACTCTTGCCCAGCCCGAACCTTGAGAAAGGTCGCTCGTCACTCTTGCCCAACCCGAACCTTGAGAAAGGTCGCTCGTCACTCTTGCCCAACCCGAACCTTGAGAAAGGTCGCTCGTCACTCTTGCCCAACCCGAACCTTGAGAAAGGTCGCTCGTCACTCTTGCCCAACCCGAACCTTGAGAAACGTCGCTCGTCACTCTTGCCCAGTCCGATACTACCTACTGCAAAGAATATAAAGGTACAATACAGTGACAGAAACAATACACAAATAACCCTCACGTAGTGGTTAGTGTAAATCTACTTCTGAGTCCCTCACTTTCGTGTCAGTGTGACTTTGTAAATGGTCCAAGTCGGACCGAAACGTCGTCGTAAGCTCCTCTCTCCTTTGTGCGGGTTATTTGTGTGTACTACCTCCTGCTCCTTCAGACATTCTTATCTAGGTGTTGTTTGATCCACTGAAATACTTTATCTTTTATGCTCTGCTTGATTTATCCTAATTTGTTGGATATATATATTGCTTTCCTGAAGTCCAGAAATAGACTGTCTATCCATATTTCTCTAGGGTTAACAAGGACGAATGTGCAGTCATGTTATTGCCTGTACTCACCTGGTTGTGCTTGCAGGGGTCGATTCACAGCTCCTGGCCCCGCTTCTTCACTGGCCGCTACTCGGTCACTCTACTTGCTTCATGAGCTTTATCATACCTCTCCTTAAAGCTATGTATGGATTCTGCCTCCACTACATCACATCCCAGACTATTCCACTTCCTAACAACTCTGTGACTGAAGAAATACTTCCTAACATTCCTGTGTTTCATCTGAGTCTTCAACTTCTAACTGTGACCTCTTGTTGCTGTGTCCCATCTCTGGAACAACCTGTCTCTGTCCACCTTGTCGAGTCCTCTCAGTATTTTATATGTCGTTATCATATCTCCCCTATCTCTCCTGTCTTCCAGTGTCGTCAGGTCGATTTTCCTTAACCTCTCCTCGTAGGACATGCCCCTTAGCTCCGGGACTAGTCTTGTTGCAAACCTGTGCACTTTCTCTAGTTTCCTTACATGCTTGGCTAAGTGAGGGTTCCAAACTGGTGCTGCATACTCCAGTATGGGCCTAACGTACACAGTATACAGGGTCCTGAATGACTCCTTATTAAGATGTCGAAATGCTGTTCTTAGGTTTGCCAGGCGCATGTATGCTGCACCAGTTATTTGGTTGATGTGCGCCTCAGGAGATGTTCCCGGTGTTATACTCACCTCAAGATCCTTTTCCTTCAGTGAAGTTTTTAGGCTCTGGCCCCCCTGGACTGTACTCCGTCTGTGGTCTTCTTTGCCCTTTCTCTGTGTGCGTGTGTGTGTGTGTGTGTGTTCGCATATTTGTGGTTGCAGGTGTCGATTCACAACTCTTGGCTATGTGTCTTCGCTGATCGCTACTAGGTCCAATCTCTTTCTGCTCCAAGAACTTTGTCGTACCTCTTCTTAAAGCTATGTATGGGCTTTGCCTCCACTACATCTCTCTCCAGTGTGTGTGCGAGGGGGGGGATTGTGGCTCTAGGTATGTATTCAATTAGCTCTCATTGCAGCTTACACTGATAACGACCTTTCTCATTTACCGCTCCCCATTCACAAAGTTCGGGGATCATCTAAAATTCTCACCTTTTCCCGACGAATACGGTGAAATATATATTAAGGGGAATATTTTGCCAAACAATTTCCATTTTACACCTAAATAAGCATAGCAGCCAACCTTGTATAGATTTAATTTACTTAAAATAACTTAATTTATATAAATTATACTTAAATAGACAAAAGTAAAAAGAGGAAATTTATGGCGAAGCTTTGGACATTCCTGGACTATTGTCAAGTCGTAGTAGTAATAATATTATTATTAAATATAATACTATTGGTAGTAGTGCTAGTGGTAGTACTTATAACAGAAGTAATAGTAGTAGTAATAGTAGTAGTAGTAATGGATTCAGTAATGAAGGTTGTAGTTGCTGTAGCAGCAGAATTATCTTTGTCTTCTGACAAAGACAATTTGGTGGTTGTACTTAATCGCGAGGATTGCCCCCGAAAAGCCGTGTCTTTGTTCTGACTCGTACACATATACTTCTCTTGTTTCCCACCCTCTTGATCACATCAAGAGAACTTTGTACCTCAGACGTCGTGCTCTCTTTAAGCTCTGTCCACACGACATCGATCCTCAATGTTTCCGTATTATCTGTCCCTATCTCCCTTATTGCAATGGTCTTCCCAAAACCCACAAACTTAGTGTTTCTCTACGCTCCTTCATTTCCTCTTATCCTCTCGCCTCATGGCTAGTCTAAACTCTCACTCAGTTTCTTGTCTCTCTCTTTTTCCTGTTCACCTTCGTCATTTGCAAGACTTCATGGAGGTGACTCACGAAATCGTAATGACACGATTGCAAACAAACCATACCACGGGTGGGGATCGAACCCGCGGTCAGAGTCTCAAAACTCCAGACCGTCGCGTAAGCCAGTGGGCTGACGCGACGGTCTGGAGTTTTGAGACTCTCTGACCGCGTTTTCGAACCCCACCCGTGGTATGGTTTGTTTTTTTCATGGAGGTGGGAAATAAATGGTTTAGAAAATCGACAAGTTGAAGATTGAGACACTTATGCAATATTTGGAAATCTTTATTGAGGAAACGTTTCGCCAACCAGTAAGGGACTGAAGAAGCCACTTGCTGGCGAAACGTTTCCTCAATAAAAATTTCCCAAATGTTTCACAAGTGTCTCAATCTTCAACTTCACCGAAGTATATGGCTACATCCTTCCTGTTAGACGCTATGTCTTATTTTTTTCAGTTTTCTCAGAGGGAGAGTCAGTGAAAAGGCTGCTTTATCTTCCTATGTCTATTAATTTCTTCCTTGTTTTTATACACTTGTGTGTGTGGACTCTTTCCTTTTAAGGTTACTTTTGTTCTCAAACCTCTCCTATAAACTCGTATTCTGCTAAACATATTTACGGGTACCATTCTTTCAAGTCTTCTATGGATTCAAACCCCACCCGTACCGGGGTTTGTTACAGCAGATGTCTCTCTCTCTCCATTGTAATATGCAGGGATCTTTAAAGCGCTCGTGACATGATTTGATCTTTGCCTTCTCCTCGTCTTTTCTCTTCATCTGTCTTCTGTATTTCCTTCGTTTTCATGTTTTCTGATATTTTACTTCGGTGCTTCTTGTTTCTTACCTCGCATGAACTTGCAGGATTGTTGCAGTGATCCCCTTTCCATTGTTGCTTTATGTTTCAGCTCCCTGAGGCGTGCTAGATACTGCTGTTAAATTCACTGCTGCCTTGTTTCGGTCCGACTTGTATCATTAACTAGACACCATAGTTAATGGTCCAAGTTGGACCGAAACGTCGTCATGAGTTGTGTATTGTTCCAGTCACTGTATTGTGCCTCTTTGTTCTTTATATTCTTACTGTTTCTACTACAGTACTAATATTTCCACTACTGCAACTGTCATTACTAACTCCATTCCTGCTACTACTACTACTCTTTCTATTACTAATACTACGACTACTACTACCACTATTATTATTATTTTCACAGCTGCTACTATTGCTGCTACTACTACTACTTCTTTTATTATTACTACTGCTACTACTGCTTTTATTACTACTACTAATACTGTTACTACTACTACTGCTGCTGCTGTCACTGCTGCTGTTACTACTGCTGCTACTACTACTTCCCCATTCCATTTCCTGAGCTATTTCCTGGTATTTGTCTATTCTTGCTAAGTTATGACCTAACAATGATCATCATTATGGGGTTATTTGTCAAGTGTTCCAGACATGGTAGTGTCACTTGGATTCTTCCTGTTTTTCTAATCTAATTCATAATTTCAAGTTTCTTTCCTCTGGGGAAGAACAAGTTTCTGGTGATCCATGTTAAGTGTATCAGCATATTTATTTCTCCGTCTTTGTATCATATGTTTGAATGTAAATTGTTATTATTTTGTTGGTAAAGAGGCGCTGATCCAGTGAGGGGGGTCACGGGGTCTCTGGGAAAGGGGAGGCAATAAGATCTGATCCCAGTAAGGGAAGGGTTTTTCCCATTCCTTAGACCAATCACCCGAGAAAGGGTGACCCGACAACGAAACATTTTCACCATCAATCACACAATCACTGTCACATATGTTGATCAAATGCAAAAAAATATTTCGTCTTTAATGACACCCAAATTTCTAGTCGAGTTACCTAGCTTTCTCTAATGAAAAAAAAACTGTAGCTTGCTTATTCAAATGGCCATTGGGTTACACCTCCTGGACCCTATTATGTTCCTAGGTAATCTTTCGACTACCGCCCACAGGCAAGGGGTGCATAATAAAGCAATCAAATCAAATTAGCTTCGTATTTCATGGCCTGTTTTATGCTCTTACTGTTTTATTCTTTCTGTTTCAGCGCCGGAGGGAGCGAGTCATCACACCCCCACCCCAGGAGTGACTCAAGTCGTCTAGTGACTGACATCAGACCCAGTAGTGGGTGACGGTAGGGACTTCAGACCAAAATGAGTGACATTTGACCCATCCAGTTAGCGCCATTAGCCCAATTATGACACTAGACTCTTAGTGAATGACGTCAAACCCCCAGTGACATCAGACCCCACTGACATATCCCCAGTAACATCAGAACTTCAGTAGTATCAGACCTCCAGTGACATCATATTCTTGGTGACATCAGACCTCTTCTGGCATTCCCCCAGGGCCATCGTAGCCCCAGTGACATTTATAGTGACATCAACCCCAGTAATACTAAGTGACTAAGACAGTAGAAACCCCAGTGAGTGACATCAGACTATAGTGAGCGACGTCATTTACATCACCGCGTGTGCCGAAAATCTATGTATTCAAGCAACAAAAAAGTGATATAGTAGTCGTAAGTGGGAGAGTGAGGGAGGTTCTCTGGCAAGTTCCACGCCGGAGAAAGCTGCCCAGGCTCCTATAATAGTGCTCTCTGTGTTTCTTAAGTTTTCTTCCTTTTATCTTAAAGTGATCTGAAAACAGGAAAAAAGTGTACTCTGTTGAGAGTCGCAAATGACATGTAAACAAAGTGAATGCTGGTGTGTTTACAAATGCTCGCTATGCATATCGCAAAGGCTTAGTAAATCACAAACACGGGATATATGTGACTCTGTAGTGCATCTGTGGGACCCATAGCCACGAAGACGTAGATAAAAAAAAGCTTCAAGGGGAATAATATTTGGAATTCTCCTTGAGGCTCTTCGAATATTTAACTTCTGTGAAAAACTATTTCCTGAGGCTGCTGCTCTCACCCCATTACTCTCTTGCTCCCAGTGGACTCGTGGGCAAGAATAATGAGTAAGTTTACTCAGGTTCATTCCTTGAAAGTGATCTTTTGTAAAAAAGATTAGAGAGGGAGGAGCAGGCACAGTGAGTCCAGGAGTGACAGCAAGGAACAGGCTGTGTTGCTTTGTAGTGAGGAAGTGATGTGCCTGTGGGGTGTGAAGTGTTGGGGGTTGAGCCAGGATGGTTGGGGCAGGCAGCCGGGCCTCCTGCTGCCGCTCCTCCTCCTCCTGCACCTCCTCCTCCTCTGCCCACAACCAGTGGCTGCAAGAGCCGGAGCTAAATGTGAGTACACAATTTATTCTTATGTATAAGTATAGTCCTGTTCTTTGAGCAAGTGATCAGGGAGAATAAATCACGTTACCTGTGGCTGAAACAATTCCAGATTAAGAATAAGACACATGTGCAACATCTGGGTATCCTTGTAGATGTTTCGCCCTTCAGTGGCTTTATCAATACATATATGGACATGAAAATTGTAGAAATGCAGTTTTTACTGAATGGCGAAACGTCTATAAGTAAAAGTATCCAGATGTTGCAAGTGTGTTTTATTCTTCCTCTTGACGGCATTGAATACCACTCATATACAATTCCAGACTAACCCACACTTTGAGAAAACGCTTTAGACAACTTGATAATGGTCCACAACAGACCGAAACGTCGTCTAAAGTTTCTGCTCCGAACTTTAGATTAGTTATCAAAGTGTGTTCCTTCTCCTTGCCCGTGTGGGTTGATTGTACATACAGGTTTGAAGGAAGAATTTAATAAGGTTCGTCGGTGCTGTCCCGCCCCGGATCTTGTCCAGTTGGTAATCCGGCTTTGAGAGGAATAAATTACCTTGATGCCATTTTTTTAACTTGCTTTTAAACTTAAAAAAAATATTATGAATACATTAAAATAAAGTGAAATATTTCTTGATCAAATTATATAGCGCGGGGACGTTTACTTAGATTTATAGCCGTGATAAGAAGCGGGTCACCAGTGGGTCCCTAGAGGGGTCCCCAGTAGGTCCCCAGAGGGGCCCTGTAGGGACCCCTCCTGCGAAGTCGCGTCACCTTATTGTGTTGACGTTAGAGCCTATATTTCATTATTAATAGAAGGGAAATTTTTCCGTTATGTCTAAATTTGATGTAGCTTATCTGCTGCTAGGCCTGGTCGCAGACCGGGCCGCGGGGGCGTTGACCCCCGAAACCCTTTCCAGGTATACTTGTAACTTGTCATGTGTACTGTGATATACGGTCTAATGCCGCCGCTGCTATCACTAACGTCTTAACAGCGTCACATAACGTATGGATTAAGGCACTGGATGGAATGCGTCTAATGGTCTTGCATTTTTTTGTTATGTTGAGTTAAAGATATCTGTAAGAAAACTGTAAATTAGTGACAATTGCCGCAGATGGTACTGATCTAGCAGGTGTTCACTTCTCTGAAAATTAGTAATGCAGAGAATTATTCATATTAGGCAGTGTTTTACAAGCGTTATATATTCATACGATTTTAATGTTTTGTAAATTCTTCAGTTTGACTCTTTGGTCACCAGGTAGTTCTCCAGAGTGTCTGCTATACACCGCAAAGTGTCTGCTACACACTGCCAGATACACCCCAGAGTGTCTGTTACACACCACCACGTACACCCTAGAGGGTCTGTTACACACCACCACGTACACCCTAGAGGGTCTGTTACACACCACCACGTACACCCTAGAGGGTCTGTTACACACCACCACGTACACCCTAGAGGGTCTGTTACACACCACCACGTACACCCTAGAGGGTCTGTTACACACCACCAGGTACACCCCAGAGTGTCTGTTACACACCACCAGGTACACCCCAGAGTGTCTGTTACACACCACCAGATACACCCCAGAGTGTCTGTTACACACCACCAGGTACACCCTAGAGGGTCTGTTACACACCACCACGTACTTCCCCAGAGGCTCCAGAGGAGTTTCCATTCCTTTCAGAGGATTCTCCAAGAGAATCACCAGGGAACTCCATGCAGGGGTCCCCCGTGGATTTTCTTGTGTGAAGTACTAGGCCTGATCTCTCTCTCATGTAAGTTGTGGTGTTTGTCAGAAGCAGACTAACGATATGTCACACCCGTTCTCTCTGTTTATTTTCTTGTGGCATTGGTAGGGGTCTGGAGTGCCTTAAGAGAAACTGATGATAGCAGAAAGGGCCAAGTGACATCTTTTCTGTTACGCCTTAGAGGGGTGCCAAGGATTAGGAAGCCAGTTAGAAGGCTCAGGGTGAACCTTCAAATTTTAGTAGACCAATAATTTTGAAGGTTCACCCTGAGGAAGGTGCAGTTTCTTGGTAATGATAAATTAAGGAGTTAGGGAGTTGAAAAGAAAATTTGGGAATGGTAAGAGTTAGGGAGTTGGGAAGAAAATTTGGGAATGGTAAGATTTTTCGTAGGAACCATGAGTTCGCAGCTCGCTGGAAAATACTTTCTTGAAGTTCGAACTTGACTTGAATAACCAGGTTAGATTGAGGGGGAGGGAGAAAGAGAGAGAGAGAGAAGGCAGGCAGACAGGAAGAAAGGAAAGAACAAAGGAAGGAAGAGAAAAAAGGAAGGGAAAAGGGGTAGGAAGAGAGGAAGTGTTGCATGTAAGTAATGTCTACGAGAATACACAGTCTGTAAGACAGAGAGTGCTGGTGAAAAATGAGTATAAGTTTATTATTTTCCTTTCGTGCAGATTCCTCAGTAATTTTACGCCCATTCATCTAAGTATGTAAACTACGTAGTGTATACTTAAACTCTAAACAGATATTCGAGCCAACTATTTTGTCTTATTATGCCAGGAAAAGGTTACGTCTTTGTCGGTTTTCACAGTCTTCTAAAAGGCTTGATCCTCATTTTGCCTAATTTATTGTACGCTATTATAATTTATATTGTGTGTGAATAATTTTTAAAATTCAAAATTTTTATTTCTTTGTGAAGTATACAATGTGTAGTTTACATGTAATATTATATAGTTAAGCACAAAGAAAACTACTAGCATGTATGTGTGTGTGTGTGTGTGTGTGTGTGTGTGTGTGTGTGTGTGTGTGTTTGGAGATGAATGAATCAGTACAAGTGTATTATCCTATGGTACAATTAAATTCCTTTATTACAATATTAGATATTAATATTACGATAAAATTATTATTTTAGTGTGAGTCCCAGTAGCGGAATGATATCCTAGGGGACTCCCAGGAGTCCTTAGAGAGTATTCAAAAAAGTCCCCGAGGGGTCACCAGGGAATCGGAAGGGACCTTACAATAGGGATCCCCAGAGAATCCCCTGAGTGTCACCAGTGGGATTTCCTTGGGTCACCAGTTCGGGCCCCAGCGAATCCCCATCGGGATTCAGGACCAATATTTCTGGCACGTAACCTTATCGCGACAGTGGAATTAACAGTGAATCACAGGAAAGGTTTAGTGCCCAGTGAATACGACTCACATGATATTTTACAATGAAAGTTTATACTTTTTTTTCAAATAAAATGACCAGACGCAGTATCGTTTATTATGAATAATATTTTGTGGGTTAAAGACACCTGTCACTCGTTCTTCACTCGTTCTTCACTTGTTATTCACTCGTCTTCTTGTGGTGTTGATTATAACATCGACTATAGTTCAGTTTTTCACATTTTATGTGCATCGTTTTATTGGAAAATATCCATTGAGGATGTTATTTTTGTCACTGTTAATGTGTGTGTGTGTGTGTGTGCGTGTGTGTGTGTGTGTGTGTTTGTGTGTGTGTGTGAAGGCCCTCACAGGCATGGAGGTGCCACCAGGCTCGCCTGTGTTTACCATCTCAGGAGAGCTTTACCCAAGGGTTTGAAACTCTTGTTTACCATTTGTAAACGTGCTCTCGTTTACGATTTTGTTTTTCCCCTCTTTTATTCGTATTTTACCTCCCTCGTTAACCTGTTCGTTGGTCCGCGCAATGACAGGTGATGCTGGCGGCGGTACACACCTCGTTCACTTCTCTAACGAAGGCCCTACTTTTAGCGAAAAGAATTTCATAGTGAAATTTGTAGCAGTGTTTTTTTTCCTTCTGGCAAACGGTGAAAGTTTCTAAAATGTGTTTTGTTTTGGACCTGCCCGCTGGTGTACCAGGGTTGCCACCCTTCCTGGGGTTTCCACCCCTGGTTGCTGGTGTGATCGATCTTCTATACTTGAAGTTTGTGAAGAACTTTTGCTCCTAGAAAGTGAATCTATGTTGCATATGGATCAGCACCGATCATCCTCCCCACCCCACCTGTTCATCAGGCGCTGCCTGACCTTCATCTGTTTACCTCTCCCCATCAATAAACTAACACCCAGAGGGTTCGAGCGTTGTCCAGGCGATGAAAACACGGTCGAAGTCATAAACCTTTATTGTGTATTTAGCATGGGTCAACAGCTCAACTGCCAGGCGCTGATGGTGGTGTTTTCTTCGTCAGGAAAGTGTCTTCTAACGTGGGCATCTATTAGATGGTGACCAGCTGAATGGTTAAGCATCCTTGTCCTTAACCCCAGCCTCCGACTATGGGGAAGCGCTATACTCGTAAGAGTCATACAGCGCCTGGAAAATGAGGGGTTGGGAGAACATTACGCCTATGCTCCAGTCTTTTCAAGATTGATGTACTGAACACATCGACTCCATGCTGAGGGACTGATTACCTCAAAGTCCTGATCTTCAACCATTCTTTTCTCTATTGGACTGAGGAAGCCACTGGTTTGCGAAACGTTTCGACAATAAAGATACCCAAGTGTTGCACAAGTGTCTAATTCAACTTGTCTGTTCTATGAACATTCTTCTTCTGTCATCCCGTCAGCGAGACGGGTGTTGCGAGGCCAGAAAGATGTAACTTCTGTCGTCATTTCTGTCAGCGAGATGGTTATTACAGGGCCAGGAAAGTTTAACTGTCATCCTCACCGTCACATTGTAAGATAGCCAGAGTGAACAAAGGAAAGCCAGGATAAGCAAACATGACCAGGGTGCACAAACGATAACCAGAGTAAACAAATGATAACCAGAATGAGTAAATAATAACTAGGGGTAAAAAGCTTTCCAGGGTGCACAAACGATAACCAGGGTGCACAAACGATAACAAGGGTGCACAAACGATAACCAGGGTGCACAAACGATAACCAGAGTAAACAAATGATAACAAGAATGAGTAAATAATAACTAGGGGTAAAAAGCTATAACCAGGGTGCACAAACGATAACCAGGGTGCACAAACGATAACCAGGGTGCACAAACGATAACCAGGGTGCACAAACGATAACCAGGGTGCACAAATGTTAAGAGGGTGACTACAGGAAAAACCATCCACCCTCACTGTCTTGTACTCTTCCTTTAAATTAAAGCATAAAATAATAATAATAATAATAATAATAATAATAATAATAATAATAATAATAATAGTCTATTGTGACATGATACAAAGTTTTACAAGGATTTATGGTAATGGGGAATGGGGTGTACATGCCAAAAGCCCCTTGTATGCAGAGCATTATGGGCACTGGCCATTTGAAAATATATATAATAAGATAATCACAGGTCATAACAAATCTCTACTCCGATATATTTACTGAAAATTAAACAATTATAGTTTAATGACGATCATTTTATAGTATATAGTGATATTCAGGGATACAACTCAGGGAGATTAAGTTCAATTCTGAGAGACACTGGATTTACAGGTAAATGTGTCCTAGGCAGACGTAATTAATGCAAAATAAATCTGAGTCCCGTCTCCGCTAATACCTCGCACCTCTATATTCTATGGGAAAGTTCTATCTCTCCAGCCTAGAGAGAGAGAGAGAGAGAGAGAGAGAGAGAGAGAGAGAGAGAGAGAGAGAGAGCTCCTGCCTCAGCATGTCACAAGGTCGTCCCTAACTCCTAACTATTCCATAAATCAAGCTTACCCTTCCCGTAGTTCAGGTTTTCCCATTGGAGCCCTACAATGGCACAAGGATTCCAATGGAAATTGCAAGGACCCCAGTTGAATTACATGGACCCTAAAAAAAATTATGAGGACTCCAATGGAAATAAATCACTAACTTTTTTGTGTTATCCTAATTACTTTACACTAAGTATGATATTTTTACTTATGTTTACCCAAGTACTTGAATAAACTTACAAGCAAATTCATATTTGCTTGTAACAGATAAGTGAACTGTATATATAAATCCAGATGTACTCCTGTTAACCATTTTGGGGCCTAGTTCCTAGGCCTTTATGTGTATCCATATACTCTTGCGCTACCCTCCACAGGATGGATATGGGGTGCACAATAAACTAGCCACTTCGGTGGCAAAATCTAAAAAAAAAATCTAGAAGGAAACGTTTTGAAACACGAGTGTTTGGCCGCCCGGGGCCCGGTCTGTGAGTTGGCCGCGGGGGCGTTGACCCCCGAAACTATCCTCCCTACCGTAACATGGAGAGAAACTGGATAAAATAACGACACGAGGGAGAAAATGCACACGAATGGAAAATAAAGCGACCCTTTAATAGCAACGTTTCACCCCCACACACTGAGCATCAACAACTCTCAAACAAATCTGCTCTGTTTGTGACTTGATAAAGCCCAATGTGTGGGCGAAACGATGAAAATAAAGGATCGCATTATACTACATATGTGTCCTTTTTCTTTCCGTAAACAGTTATCCACAAAAGAGACAGCTATATAAAGTTTTGTCAAGCTTTTACCAAGTTTTTATTAAGCTTTATTAAGTTTTGTCAAGCTTTTATTAAGCTTTTGTCAAGCTTTTATTAAGCTTTTGTCAAGCTTTTATTAAGCTTTTGTCAAGCTTTTATTAAGCTTTTGTCAAACTTTTATTAAGCTTTTGTCAAGCTTTTATTAAGCTTTTGTCAAACTTTTATTAAGCTTTTTTCAAGCTTTTATTAGACTTTTGTCAGGTTTTTCTCAAGCTTTGTCAATTTTTAATTAAACTTTTATCAAGGTTTACCACTTTTTATCAAGTTTTGTCATCCTCAAGCTTTTATCA
Source organism: Cherax destructor (assembly GCA_009830355.1). Lineage (NCBI taxonomy): Eukaryota > Metazoa > Arthropoda > Malacostraca > Decapoda > Parastacidae > Cherax > Cherax destructor. The sequence goes on from WNWK01000248.1 coordinate 206,842, forward strand.
AGCATTTATCACTATATCAAGCTTTATCAAGACTTAAGATTCAAAAGTCTCTGTTAATCTGTATTCCTCAAAGGAGGTGCCTTGGTAATGGTGAGGTTGTTGTTGTTGTGGTTGTGTGGTGGTGGTTGTTGTGGTGGTTGTGGTGGTTGTTGTTGTGGTGGTTGTTGTGGTGGTTGTTGTGGTTGTTGTGGTGGTTGTTGTGGTGATTGTTGTGGTGGTTGTTGTGTGGTGGTTGTTGTGGTGGTTGTTATGGTGGTTGTTGTAGTTGTGGCTGTTGTTGTGGTTGTGGTGGGCGTTGGGATTATGGTGGTTGATGTGTAAAGGTTGTTGTAGTTGTTGTGGAGTTTGTTGTGGTAGTTGTTGTGGTGGTTATTGTGGTGGGTGTTGTAGGTGTTGTAGTAGGTGATGTAGTGGGTGTTGTAGGCGCTCTAGTAGGCTCTATGTCTGTCTCCCTTAATTTATAATATACTATTTTATAATATAATATATTATGGAAATAAGTCACTTTGACTTTTTTTAGTTCATCCTCAGTAATTTACACACGTGTTTCTATAAGGCAATTGTAACCCTCCAAAAAAGCGTAATTGTACCTACATACACCTAGTAACTCTAGTTAGGTGTGGACATTACTGCTTGACAGGTACAGATGAAAGCAATATGACTTAAACTTATGAAAAAAAAATCCTTCAAGATTTACAAATAACTCGACAAGACAGAGAATGGTGGGTTTATTTTTTTCTTTCCGCATCTTCAAGATGAAAATATATTTGTACAATGTGGAACAAAACGGAATTAATGCGACTGCCTGAGTTTTTCAGGACGCTTACAATGCAATGCTTGGGGAAGTAAATGGCGGAGGGAGGATGGCGGAGGACTCTGGGGGAGAGAGAGAAGATAACGCAGGTGAGGAGAGTGCGTGGAGGAATTTAGAGGCAGAGGGAGTACAGGAGCTGGTGGGAAGAGGAAGAGAAAGTAGAGATACTTGGGGGAGAACGAGAGATCGTAGAACCCCTGAGGGTGGTGGAAAGGGTATGGAGGAGCTTGAAGGATGGTGGAGAGGGTATGGAGGAGCTTGAAGGATGGTGGAGAGGGTATGGAGAAACTTGAAGGATGGGGAGAGGGTATGGGGAGCTTGAAGAATGGTGGAGAGGGTATGGAGGAGCTTGTGGGGAAAGGGTGATGGTGAGAGGGGTGAAGAGGACGTAGAAGAGCTTGAAGTGCCCTGGGTAAGAAGAGAGAGCCTGGAGGAGCTGTGGATAAGAGGAGAGGAGAAGCCATGAAAGAGCTTTTAGTGGGGTTAGAGGACGTGGAAGAGCTTGGAAGAGAGGAATAAGGTACAGAGGAGCTGGGTGAAGAAAGCAAGGCTTTGGAAAAGGTTGACAGAAGAGTTAGGACGTAAACAAGCTTGGAGAGAGAGGGAGGGGAGACGGTATGTGAAAGCTTGAAGGAGGGGAAGAGGGCAGGGAGGTATTTGGGGAAGAGGAGAGAGCTTAGGGAGAGCGAGAGAGCACGTGAAAATAAAGCATGGAGAGAAGGGGAAAGAGGGTATGAAAAAGTTAAGTGAAGCGACTGGGAAAGTTAGTGAAGGAAGGATCTAGAGGATGGAAGCAGGAATAAGAGATGGAGGGTAAGGAAAGAAGATTATGACAAGAGGAGGAGATGGAGGACAATGGGAGACGGTGGATGAGGATGAGGAAGAGGTGGTATTGTTGGAGGAGATGGAAGACAGTGGGGTGGGTAGGAGGAGAAGGAGGAGGAGAAAGAGAAGCTGGTGAAGGTGACAGTGAATGAAGAAGAGATAATGATGTAGGACAAGGGACTAGGAGGAGACAGAGGAGCATGGGAAGGTGAAGTAACGATGACAAGGGAAATAAAAGGTAGAGCACAAACAACTAGGAGGAGATGAAGGACCTAAGGACATGGAGGAGGATTCGATGACAAAGGGAAGAGGAGAAGATTTAGGACACAAGGATGAGAGAATGTAAAAAGCAAAACAAAGGAAGGAGGAGGAGGAGGAGTCAAGTCATATAATCCTCAAAGGTAACCTCTTTTGTATACCTTATTAGACTAGTTTAAGAATATCTCAGCTTTGAGACTCTCAGCCCTATTTTTCCAATAAAGAAGTGTTTTGCATTCATATTTATGATACGATTTCGCGCTTTCCCTTCTCTCTTATCTTGGCTGACGTATGTACTAAATACTTTACATTCAACACCTTCTTAAGGGCCCTAACACCATCGCTCTTAAATTTCTCTTGTCAGACACTGATTTTCGCAACGATTTGTTAAGAGGTTTGTCGTGTAATACTTTATGGAGTCACTGCGTGTTCTTGTCACGCTAACCCTTCAGTCTTCCGCGATATATCACTTTTTGTTCTAGTTTCTGAATTGATGTTATGTTGCTTTTCTTACGTCTGTTAATGTGCTTCAGTTGTAAGGTCGACTGGTATACAAATATACTTGAGTATAATACCAGGCCAGAGCATAAGCCACTGGGCCAGCTGGCTACAATAAGATTCATCTAACTAGATATATTTCTATACACCATAGGAAGGTTAGCATGGGTGAATAAAAATATACCTAGTAAGATGAATCTTATTGTAGCCAGCTGGTCCAGTGGTTTACGCACTGGCCTGTAGTTTTACAACTCACTCGCCATGGGTTCAAACCCCATCCGTTTCGTAATTTACTGGTGTATATTTTAACGTTATTCGTGTTTTCACGCTGAAGATAACCCTGAGAGAGAGGCTTAGGGTGAGTGCTTCCACACTCGTCATTGCTTCTCGGGGCATCATCCGAGCGAGCAGCCAGCAGCTGGGGATGCTGATCCCTCCCACGAGAGAAATGAAAGCTGCCTTAAGAGAGTTACGGGATGATGTTGGAAGGGATGCGGCTGTTTAGGTATCCTAGGATAGTGTTGGTGGTATTAGGGAAAGGCTGTGAGGATAGATGGTGGTGATAAGTGTCATCACCACTAGGCACCACCGCTATTATTGTAACCTGTAACTATAACAGGTTATAGGTGGTGAGAGTGGGTGGTGGGTGTGGGAAAAGGTGGTGAGAGGTGAAGGTGTTGTGGGAAAGGGGTGAAGAGAGATACTCAAGAAAATATACATGTAAAATACATCTCAATGCATCCACAGAAACAAGTGGTTTATAGCAAAGAACATACTGTGCCTGACCAAGATTTGAACCCGAGTCGTCTAGACAAGCTCCCTGGAAGTTAGTTAAACTCTTGATGCCCCAGACCACTACACCATCATGCCCCAAGAAGTTAAGAGCACTCCCGGAATGTGTCCGGCGTGTCTAGTGTTCTCAATGGACACTTAACGTCTTTGTGGCATGTTGGCTTAGTGGCATGGAGCCTCTAGAGTTTAGCTACCTTCCCGGGAGGATGCCTTGCCAAATTTCGGCAAGTCGGAATTTGGTCTTTGATGCAAGATACACAAAGGCCTGGTTGCAAACCTATCTGTTGCTAAAACAAATTACTGAACTGAAAATATGTGAGAAATTCTAGAGTAAGGGCAGTGAACAGTATGTAAGGAATTATTATTATAATTATTATCATTATTATTTCTTCTTTGAGGTGTGAAGTCGGTGCTCCAGTTCTCACAGTATATACTTGTCGAAATGGCGAGGTTTTCTTTCATATACGCAGTTGCTCATACAGGTTTGAAGAGTAGATCGACCAGATACACATCTCACTTTCTGACACTAAACAATTTTTGACCATGTGAAGCCTTAGGTCCTGGTTGGAAATTGCGTGGTTGGATTGTGTGGAATACTGCAAGTACTTTAGTACATACTTGTATTTATTGTTAAGATGCAAGGCACAGCAGGCGTCCCAGATTCTCTGCTTTTGTCGACTTGACTGATAAGTGTGTGAAGATAAGTGTGTGAAGATAAGTGTGCGAAGATAAGTGTGTGAAGATAAGTGTGTGAAGATAAGTGTGTGAAGATAAGTGTGGTTAGATTAAAGGAGACAGATGCAACTAATGTGACATTTTACTGTGGCAAGGTTTCGCCCTACAGGAGCTCCTGAGGGGCAAGATGTTGCTACAGTGAAATGTGACTTAAGTTGCAGCTGTGTCCTATCACATTTTGTCAGTAATTCTACCATTATTAATAAGTGAGGTTAAGTGGCAACAGTAACCTGGTACACAAATAACCCATACATAGGAGAAGTTACGACGACGCTTCGGTCCGACTTGAACCATTTACAAAGTCACATACAGGTGTTTAACTCAAGTCACAGCAAGTTGTTCATTGATCCAGCACAGATAAAGGTCACTATTTACGTATCCTGACATAAGGTTATCCACTACTCTACCAAAGACACACATTGTGCAAGCAACGTATAGTCATCGCATCAGAGGGAAGCCTCCTATAAATATCACGTGGAATAAAGTTGTCAAATCTCTCACAGACGACACCACTGAATAGGTCATGTGTCAAAAACCATATATTTTTTCCTTTATAAATAAATTAATAATAATCTCTCTCTCAAGGGTGACAATCTGTGAATAATTATACATTAAACACGTTAACCCTGTTGCATGGAAAGTGGATTGGTGGTTTATAGAAAAGTTAAAGGGGGCGGTGTGATTGAGAGATCGGCAGGTGGTCATTACAGAATAATTGTCAGTTGATTTGATTGATGGGTTGGGTAGGCGTGACAGTGATACTGGGCTCAACTCCTCCTGCCCTTCCCTTCCTAGTAGCTAATTTATTTTAGCTCTTGCGACAATGTTTGGCAAAACTCGACTTAGAAAGAGAGACAGCAAGCCGACACGTAGTACATCAAAGAAACGCGGACTTATTAAAAGCAACGTTTCGGTCAGTTGAGAACGTTATCAAGTTGATAAAGCTTAGGGAGAAACATAGTTTTAATAAAGGCTTCCTCTCTCTGCTTGTTCTTTATTTACAATTCTACCTCCGTTTCAAGTTTCTTTACATGTCTAAACAGGTGCTGCTCTTTTGAGTATTTGTCCCTTGTACACTGTACACAACGTCGTGAATGATTCTTTGTTTGGGTTCCTGAAGTCAATTTTTATATTTGCCGAGCTTGCGTATGCTGCTGCTTATGTTATCTAACTCATGTTCTTGTGTTTGCTTGTCAACCACCTTCTGGGGGGTCCTTCAATGTCCCCAGACTTGTGACGGGTTCTTCCATTATGCCCTGATGAGTTTTTAAAAAAATAATTTTGTCAAGACTACTTGTTTGTCTCCCAGATGTTGTCTTTTTATCCCCCTAAACCCCCTTTATTGAAGCCCTCTTCTTTATGAATTTCTTCTTCTTTTTTACACAGAGTTTTGCAAGGTTAGGTTAAGGTTCCTAACTTTATTTACAAGCTAAGAGCTGTTACCTACATCAGCTTCTAAGGATTAAACTCTAATGACCACTTAGTTTGTCCCAGTCCTGTTGTCTTTTGCGTGTACGCTTACCTAGCTGTACCTGCTAGGGTACAGCTGTAGCAGTCCCCTCTGTATTCGACTGAAGAAGCCTTCAGAGCAGGTGAAACGTTTCCACGTAAAGATACTCAGCTGTTGATCATGTCTTACTCATCTAGAGCATCATGTCTTACTCATCTAGAGCATCATGTCTTACTCATCTAGAGCATCATGTCTTACTCATCTAGAGCATAATGTCTTACTCATCTAGAGCATCATGTCTTACTCATCTAGAGCATCATGTCTTACTCATCTAGAGCATCATGTCTTACTCATCTAGAGCATCATGTCTTACTCATCTTGAGCATCATGTCTTACTCATCTAGAGCATCATGTCTTACTCATCTAGAGCATCATGTCTTACTCATCTAGAGCATCATGTCTTACTCATCTAGAGCATCATGTCTTACTCATCTAGAGCATCATGTCTTACTCATCTAGAGCATCATGTCTTACGCATCTAGAGCATCATGTCTTACTCATCTAGAGCATCAGTTACTGGCTTATCTTCATTTGCTCTTATGGAATTCTCGACTTCTTGTCTCGGTAAATGTATTATTGTTGATTATAAAGACAAATAATACACAGCAAGACTTGATGAAGCTCAGTTGGGAGCTTTATCAATCGTCTGTTTTACATTACGTGTCTTTATTCCTCTTGATAGCTGCTTACCCCTTCAGCAACTTTTTCAATTGCTTTCTGCAGAAGCTGTTGTCTTTAAAGTCATTCAGAATCAGTGTGGCATTATCATTGTCCTCACTGTTGTTACCTTCTGTGTTGTTTATGGTAATCCTGTTGTTGCTGTCATACTCTGTCATATTAGGTGGCTCTCTGGTTGTTTGGTGGGGGATTATATACAACTATGATATCTGTGTTGTATGATCCAGTTAGTGTGATAGCGGAATTGTGTTTGCAAGGGTGGTCTCTGTTCCTGGCCCGACCTCTTTAAGTTACATACTCTGGTATTATCGTTCCCGTGCCCTTTGGGTCTTATCATGCCTATGTTTAAACCGGCATATGGACTTTGCCTCCATTTTATCTTGCTAATTCCACTTATCCTAAGACCAAGTATTTCATAACATCATTTGCATACACAACTAACCCACACATAGGAGAAAGTTATGAGGACGTTTCGGTCCGATTTGAACCATTTACTAGTCACACACTAACACACGAAGGTAAGGGAGCTAGTATATATATATATGAGAGAAGGGCAGGGCGGGACAAAGAGAGGAGGAAGACAGAAGGAAGTGGTGATAGCAGTGGTAGAGATAATCCTGGTAGTGGAAGTAGTGGTGGTAGTAGTAGGCAGGGGGAGTCGTGGTAGTGGCATAATTGAAACAGAAGCTTTAGTGAAGCGAGACATTAGTAGTAAAAGTAATAGTAGTAGTAGTAGTATTTGTATTTTTATCCTCCACCTGTGCCCCATCGCCTGTGTGATTCACGTTTCAAATAATCTGTTCCTGTCTGCTCTGTCAAATCCTCTAAGTATCTTGTAGGTCAGAATTGTATCTCCCCTGGTCCCCTCCTCTAAAGTCACCAGGCTCACTTTCTATAGCTTTCTACAGCTCAGTCCCCTTAAGTCTTGAACTAATTGCAAATTCGGCATCTTTTTAAGTTTGTAAGTATGTTTGAGCAGGAGTGAACCGCAGGACGGTGCTGTGATAGACCCGATATAATGTCTTGTACAGTTAAGAGATTAGCTAACCTCATATATGATGCCGAATTCATGTGATTTATTTGCGCCTCTGGCGACATATTTCGTGTGATAGTCACTCAAATATGTTTAATTTTTGAGCGATATTTGTGATTTTTCACCCGTCAAGCTGTACTGCGTCTGAGGTCTTCTTTTCTGTTCGATTTGCATGATCTTGCGCTTATTCAGGTTCATTTTTAGTAGCCAGATATTTGACCACACTTGTTGTTGTGTGTACTCTCTTAGTTGTAGTTGCAGGGGTCGAGTCATAGCTCCTTGCCCCGCCTCTTCGCTGGTCGCTACTAGGTCACTCTTCATGCTCCATGAGCTTTATCATACCTCTTCTTAAAGCTATGTATGGATCCTGCCTTTACTACATCACTTCCCAGACTATTCCACTTCCTGACAACTCTGTGACTAAATAAATACTTCCTAACATCCCTGTGATTCATCTGACTCTTCAACTTCCAAATGTGACCCCTTGTTGCTGTGTCCCATCTCTGGAACATCCTGTCTGTCCACCTTGTCGATTCCTCTCAGTATTTTATATGTCGTTATGATATCTCCCCTATCTCTCCTGTCTTCCAGTGTCGTCAGTTCGATTTTCCTTAACCTCTCCTCGTAGGACATACCCCTTAGCTCCGGGACTAGTCTTGTTGCAAACCTTTGCACTTTCTCTAGTTTCCTTACGTGCTTGGCTCTTTGTGGGTTCCAAACTGGTGCTGCATACTCCAATATGGGCCTAACGTACACAGTGTACAGGGTCCTGAACGATTCCTTTTTAAGATGTCGGAATGCTGTTCTTAGGTTTGCTAGGCACCCGTATGCTGCAGCAGTTATTTGGTTGATGTTCGCCTCAAGATCCATTTCTTGAGTGAAGTTTGTAGTCTCTGGCTCCCTAGACTGTATTCCGTGTGCGGTCTTCTTTGCCCTTCCCCAATCTTCATGACTTTGCACTTGGTGGGGTTGAACTCCAGGAGCCAATTGTTGGACCAGGCCTGCAGCCCTTCCAGATCCCTTTGTAGTTCTGCCTGGTCCTCGTCCGATTGAATTCTTCTCATCAACTTCACATCATCTGCAAACAGGGACACTTCGAAGTCTATTCCTTCCATCATGTTGTTCATAAATACCAGAAACAGCACCGGTCCTAATACTGACTCCTGTGGAACCCCGCTCATTACAGGCGCCCACTCTGACAACTCGCCACGTACCATGACTCGCTGTTGTCTTCCTGACAGGTATTCCCTGATCCATTGGAGTGCTTTCCCTGTTATCCCTGGCTGGTCCTCCAGCTTTTGCACTAATCTCTTGTGTGGAACTGTGTCAAACGTCTTTTTACAGTCCAAGAAAATGCAATCTACCCACCCTGTCATAGAACTCCAATAGGTTTGTGCCAGAATTTCCGTCGCTGAACCCGCGCTGACTGTCGTTGATAAGCTCATTCCTTTCTAGGTGCTCCACCACTCTTCTCCTGATAATCTTCTCCATGACTCTGCATACTATACATGTCAGTGACACTGGTCTGTAGTTTAATGCTTCGTGTCTGTCTCCTTTTTAAAAAATTGGGACTACATTTGCTGTCTTCCATACCTCAGGTAATCGCCCTGTTTCGATAGATGTGTTGAAGATTGTTGTTAGTGGTACACACAGCACCTCTGCTCCCTCTCTCAGTACCCATGGAGAGATGTTATCCGGCCCCATCGCCTTTGAGGTATCTAGCTCGCTTAGTAGCCCCTTCACTTCTTCCTCGGTTGTATGTATTGTCTTTCTGGAGTACCTTCTGTCTCCATTGTGAACACTTCTTTGAATCTCATGTTGAGTTCCTCACACACTTCGCGGTCGTTTCTTGTGATCTCTCCTCCTTCCTTCCTCAGCCTGATCACCTGGTCCTTGACTGTTGTTTTCCTCCTGATGTGGCTGTACAACAGCTTCGGGTCAGATCTGGCTTTCGCTGCTAAGTCATTTTCGTATTGTCGTTGGGCCTCCCTTCTTACCTGTGCATATTCATTTATGGCTCTACGCCTGCTCTCCTTATTCTCATGGGTCCTTTGCCTTCTATACTTCTTCCATTCTCTAGCACACTTGGTTTTGGCCTCACTACACCTTCGGGTGAACCACGGGCTCATCCTGGCTTTCTTGTTATTTCTGTTACTCTTGGGTACAAAACTCTCCTCAGCTTCCTTGTATATTGTTGTCACTTATTCCATCATCTCGTTTACTGACTTCCCTGCCAGTTCTCTGTCCCACTGTGTGTGTGTGTGTGTGTGTGTGTGTGTGTGTGTGTGTGTGTGTGTGGGTGCAGAGAGTAAGGGAAAAGAAGAGAGACGGTTGCCGATATCATATCAGGAAGTATGTAGCAATTAAACCCGGCCACCCCACATTTCCACCATGCCACCCACTACCACCCACCATGCCACCCACTACCACCAACCATGCCACCCACTACCACCCACCATGCCACCCACTACCACCCACCATGCCACCCACTACCACCCACCATGCCACTCACTACCATCCATCCTGGTTTCCTCCCTACCAGGCCGCTATCCCGCTAAGCCATCACTCCACCAATCCGTTACCATATAAAACTGCTACCCTGCCACCGCTACCCTGCCACCGCATTACCCTGCCACCGCTACCCTGCCACCGCACTACCCTGCCACCGCTACCCTGCCACCGCACTACCCTGGCACCGCACTACCCTGGCACCGCACTACCCTGCCACCGCACTACCCTGCCACCGCTACCCTGCCACCGCACTACCCTGCCACCGCTACCCTGCCACCGCACTACCCAGGCACCGCACTACCCTGGCACCGCACTACCCTGCCACCGCACTACCCTGCCACCGCTACCCTGCCACCGCACTACCCTGCCACCGCTACCCTGCCACCGCACTACCCTGGCACCGCACTACCCTGCCACCGCACTACCCTGCCACCGCTACCCTGCCACCGCACTACCCTGCCACCGCACTACCCTGCCACCGCTACCCAGCCACCCACATTAGCTCGCAAAATAGATTAAGAAGTGGCGAGCGACTGTGGTGGTGTTGACAAACTCATATTTTGAAAGAGATGCAGCGATTGGTGTCATTATTTGAAGTGTTCCGTACAAAATGCAAAGTGAGCGAAATGCTCAGCATAACATGGCCTGTGAGCGAAATGTTCAGCATAGCATGGCCTGTGAGCGAAGTGTTCAGCATAGGATGAATGTGAGCGAAGTTTTCAGCCCAGTTACCACGTGAGAGAACTTTTTTTGAGCGTTGAACAAGAACTGTGCTCAGATCCCATGTTATGGTTGATAGACGTCCGAATACCGAGGCACTTAGTGGCTTTACGTCTAAGCGAGTAACAGTGGTAATGATCTATTTACATTGACGTCAGAGAACCTGGCTTGAAATTTTGGGAGCGTGATGTTGATAGGAAATTTGTGTTGACTTTTCTTGCATTAAGGAATGTTATTAATTGAATGTTTTACTTCTGACAATAGAGAAGAAAAGACAATGGGTATAGAACACGTTTTTGTTGAGACTGTTTTCTTGTGGGTAGAACTACATAGAACACAACGTTGTTTCAATAAAAGCCTGTATAGCAACATGTGATTTTTCTTCGGTGTCATAATAGACTGACTACTACCAGTCTCACTGTCCCAGGTCTATAAGTAATGAACAAAAAGGCACAATACTGTGACTGGAACAATACATAAATAACCTGCACACAGGAGAGAGAGAAAAGCCTACCACTACGCTTCGGTCCGACTTGTGAAAGGTCCAAGTCGGACCGAAACGTCGTCGTAGGCTCTTCTTTCTCCTATGTGTGGGTAAATTTATACATATACGAGTAAACATAAATACAGTTACACAAATATCTTACATAGTAAAATGTGTAAATTACCAACCTGGATAACCCAAAAAAAGTCAAGAGAAAATTATTTATATCCATTGGGGTTCTATGACATTCAGTCGGAGTGTTTTTGTGGGTAGTTGCCCTGAAATTTGTAATTGATTTCAACTTTCAAAGTATATAGTTAGCGAACTCAGTTCTATCATTCATTCAGTGGCCAGTGAGAAACACAATCAACATATAATTAACTCCGACGCTGTTATGAAGTTGTTCTTGTGTCTTGCTCAAGACACGTACAGTAGTGTGCATATTAATTTGGAACAGTGATGAAGTAAGACATTTATTTGAAAAATTAATGTTTATTTGAAAAATACACGGGGGTGATATGACAGATAATTTATTTAATAAGAGATCTGACTGTCCTTTGTTTTTATAAGCATTGGTACTCACTTTGGCATAAGAGTCGACCAGTGTTGAACACATCTTGGCAAGTTCTTCGTTGTGGTACCAGGTTCTAATAACAGCAGCAATTAGCTTCTCCACAGTTGAACAGTCTGTTTTGCGATCCTGGGTTTGGTTATTGCCCATAGATTCTCAATTGGGTTGGGATCAGGAAAGTTTCCAGAACATTTTAAAACGCTTAGCCCTCTCTCTTCGAAAAATGTCAGCATTTTTCTGGAAGTGTGTCATGAAGCAAGATGCTGCTGAAAAAGTGATTTCTCTATCAGGAAAGGCTTTATCCGCAATGGGAAGATAATAAGTTGCCAGGATTGCCTGGTGTTTATCACTGATCATCGTTTCCTAAACAATAACAAGCCGTCCAGGGCGTTTAGCAATAAAACTACCACAAAACATCTTTTTAGGTGGGTGTTTTGGTGCTTGTTGAATGTATCCATTTCGAAGAGGTTTGCCTTTGATCCGTCTCACTACTTGCACTTCAAAATACACCACATCTGATCGAGTGCCCACCACAGCCGTTTTTTCTTCATAGCAGCAGTCAATAATTGTTTCTTTACCGGCTTTCTGGCAGTGCTGCAAACTTCAAGGAGCCGTCGTTGAACAGTTGAAGAATCAACATTTACACCAGCTGATGCTAAATCTCTCTAGATTTTTGATGGTTTGCTTGGGATCCTAAACACTAAATCTTATGATTACCTTGTCATCGTGAGGTTTTGTCATGGGTTTTCTTCCACATCTTCCTCGAAGCAGCGCTCCACAATCACTAGTGTCGTCAGTTCTCTTCAGAATCCGACCAACAGTTGACTTTGCTAGGCTCAAATTTTCGGCGATCTGTACGATACTCAAATCAGCATGTTTTCTAAGAGCTACGATACTTCCATTCTTCCTAGATGTAACGAATTTCATCAGTAATCATGAATTGAAGGGGAACCACATTAACTCACGGAGCACGCTTGCAGGAATAGCCTTACAGAACAACGGCTGTTGTAGCACTGACGAGAGTCGCGGGGTAGCACCATAGCTGGGTGGTTTCCAGAAGTCAATAGCAAACTCTTTTGAAAAGAACCCAAACTACATTAATTAAGATGGAGAATAAGACATACGAGATAATCACAAAATTTACTTCTCACCCAATTTGCACACTGCTGTAGGAATAATAGTAGAATTACTGGCCAAATGTTAGGTAAAAGTACACATTAGATGCATCAAAGCTTAATGAACACAGAAGAATGAATCTCAGAGAAAAAAGAAGCAAGAATAATGTTCAAATTGTTCACATTTCTCGATCACCAACTGGGATTCTATTATGTGTTGAAGAGTGTTGAATCCTCTCATGCCATGAGTAGTTTACACAGATTAAGTATAATAGTCAACTTGTGATGGTGCATATACCCTTTATATACCTTTGATGAGTTCCCAGAGTTTTTCTACTCCCAGAGCCCGGCCTTGGGCTAGGCTACTGATTTAGGTTTTAGTAGTTTACTGGTTTACTGACTGCAGGAAAAAAAACAAAATTCTTTTAAGCATGAGAACACGTCCTGGGGCGCTCATGCGGGGGGTCGGCGCCCCCGCGGCACGATCCTTGATCCTCACTAACAACTATACTCTCACCTGTGTTTTCATCCACAACCTTACCCTCACTCTCACCAACACACTTTTCCCTTACCATCACCTACACACTCTCTCCTACCACCCACACTTTCACCTACACACACTCTCCTACCACCCACACTTTCACCTACACACACTCTCCTACCACCCACACTTTCACCTACACACACTCTCATACCACCCACACTTTCACCTACACACACTCTCCTACCACCCACACTTTCACCTACACACACTCTCATACCACCCACACTTTCACCTACACACACTCTCATACCACCCACACTTTCACCTATGCAAACATTCTTACCTTTACCATCACGACATTCCAACACTTTTTTACCACACACACACACACACCTAGACCTAGTAGGGACCAGTGAAGAGATAGGACCAGGAGCTGTGACTCGACCCCCGCAAGCACATATAGGTGAGTACACCACACACACACACGCCAACACTCACATCCTGCGTAGTACCCTCATCTTCACTTGCAGCCCCCACCCTCACTCTTACCCTCACTCTTACCCTGGCTCTTACTCTCACTCTTACCTTCACTCTTACCCTGGCTCTTACTCTCACTCTTACCTTCACTCTTACCCTGGCTCTTACTCTCACTCTTACCTTCACTCTTACCCTGGCTCTTACTCTCACTCTTACCTTCACTCAGCAGGCTGGGTTCCTCGCCTCATTAGTAAGCAGCTTCAGATTGGCAAGAGGACGATACAGAGGTTCTCATTCTCTCCCACTGGAGAGTCCTGGTACTGGAGGTCTTCCCCCTTCCCAATAATGACTCCCACTGTGAAGAAACCAGTGGTAACGAACATGCTTCTCTTATCCCCTTCCCTTCTCCAATCCTTCAAAAACATCAAGGTAGTGCTCCTTATTTACGACTCTCTCTCTCTCTCTCTCTCTCTCTCTCTCTCTCTCTCTCTCTCTCTCTCTCTCTCTCTCTCTCTCTCTCTCTCTCTCTCTCTCTCCCTCTCTCCCTCTCCCTCTCTTTCGGGACACCCTACTACTTCAGTGGGAGACGGCCAGGTTGTTTATATATATATATATATATATATATATATATATATATATATATATATATATATATATATATATATATATATATATATATATATATATATATTATGTCGTTCGAATAGGTAAAACTGGTCAATTAGCAAGAACTCATTTAAAATTAAGTCCTTTCCAAAATTTTCTCTTTTACGTTTAAAGATATATTTTTTTTCATTTATGTTAATATAAAAATTAATGATTTAGTACCAAAAGAACCTTAGAAAATTTAACCTTATTATAACAAGCACAATTTAATCTAGCCTAATCCAACTAAATATATTTTAGATAAATTTACAATAATTTAATAATAAACAAACACAAATATATATTTTTTTTCGTTAAGTTCAGAATGATTTGCGAAATTATTGCATACACAAATTTTCGCTTGCCTTATTCGGCAAGAAAAGCGATGCTATTTAAGCCAAAATAGCAAGTTTTACTTATTCGGCACGACATATATATCAATTATCAACTATTATGAACTATGGACATTTTTCTAAGTGTAGCCGAATAAGTCTTTATGAAGTTTCTTGAGAGAGCTTTATTGAGACGTCTCGATAAAGCTCTTAAAGATGTATTGGAACATCGTTTCACTCTAAGAAAGCTTTATCATTCCTAATATTATCATTCCTAATGTTATCATTCCTAATGTTATCATTCCTAATGTTATCATTCCTAATGTTATCATTCCTAATGTTATCATTCCTAATGTTATCATTCCTAATAATGTTATCATTCCTAATGTTCTATTATTGCAAACTTGTAGTTAGTGTTGCCAGTATTCTATCATTGCAAAATAACCACAATCTTGCAGTGAAAGCAACTTTGATAATGACATCTCAAAGTTTGTAATGAAAGGAGAACATTGGTAATGCTATGCTATGACTGACTATTGACAATAACAAACTCTCAATTATAGAACACTTCCCCCTTTCCGCCATTTATTGACAAAAACTAAACTTATGTGTTGGGAATTATTTAAAAAATCAGGCATTTCTAATAATTTAATACGATAAAGATATTTATTGTTCATTTTTTTATTTCTTGCGTATTTTTTCATACCATTTTTGGGATCTAACTTTCCTCATTGGAGTGAAGCGTGGCTCAAAGAGGAGCAATTAATAACAATACCAAAAAAAACACCCATTTTTGCTGCCCTGTAAATGTTGGCTCCCTAGACGGCCGCCCATTTCGTCTCATGGGCTGAGCCGCACCTCAGCTGGAGTATGATATCCAGACTTCTGAAAATATGGATAAAAATATATGTAAATGCAAAGTCATACTGCAAAATATCTCTCAATATTCAGTCATGAATCACGAAGAAATACTTAAAATATTGGAAATGTTCTCGTTTATAAATGAGGGAGAGAGAGAGAGAGAGAGAGAGAGAGAGAGAGAGAGAGAGAGAGAGAGAGAGAATGAATAATTGAATGATAACAGCCACATATAAAGCTGTGCAATATATCAGTAATAATGGTAGAATCACCGACAAAAAATTAGGTAAATAGACACAGATGCAACTAATGTGACGTTATTGTGGCAACATTTCGCTCCTGTAGAACGAAACGTTGCCACAATAAACTGTCACATTAGTTGCATCTGTGTCCATTTACCCAACACAGTGCAATTTATTGGCGAAAAAAATTATCACTTAAGAGGCGATATTTGTGAAGATAAAAATGATACTCTCAAAGATCACTTGACTTCATAAATAACTAAGAACTGCTGGAGGGGGATCCAGGAGGATCAGTATTTGCTGATGTACAATCACTGATCCAGGAGGATCAGTATTTGCTGATGTACAATCACTGATCCAGGAGGATCAGTATTTGCTGATGTACAATCACTGATCCAGGAGGATCAGTATTTGCTAATGAAAAATCACTGATCCAGGAGGAACAGTATTTGCTGATGTACAATCACTGATCCAGGAGGATCAGTATTTGCTGATGTACAATCACTGATCCAGGAGGATCAGTATTTGCTGATGTACAATCACTGATCCAGGAGGATCAGTATTTGCTGATGAACAATCACTGATCCAGGAGGAACAGTATTTGCTGATGAACAATCACTGATCCAGGAGGATCAGTATTTGCTGATGTACAATCACTGGAAAGGTTGATGGACTGATTTCATCACCTTCATTCCACTACTACACCTGCAGCCTCTGTATCTGACTGAAGAAGCCCATTGTGCAGACGAAACGTTCCAACAATAAAGATACCCAATTATTACACATGTGTCTTAATCACCAATTGCTGGAAATTTCTGGGTTTTTTTTACAAGAGCACTGAAGATGGGATAGCACGAGCGTAGCTTCTGTTGTAGCCACATAGATAACTCAGAGAACAGTGGTAGCGCCTTCGACTTAAAACCAAAGAACCCGGAGTTCGATTCTGAGGCGTGCTAAAACGATGTTTCCTTACACGTGTTGCCCTTGTGTTTACTTAGCAGCAGCTGGTCGTTACATGCAGCAGCTGGTCGTTACATCCAGCAGCTGGTCGTAACATCGGAGCTCCAGCGAAGGTTTAATGCGAGGTCCTCGACGGCAGGATCGGTGCATTAAACACGTCTGAAGACTTCCAAAAAAAAATGTAATTTAAAATTTAACAAATTCCTCTTCATTTGGAGCAGTCACGAGAATTTAATCACAATAATACTATATTTCATTATAATGCTATAATTTTCATAATAATGCTATATTTCATTGTGTTTGTTTATTATTAAAATCTTAAATATATTTAGTTGGATTAGGCTAAATTAAATTGCGCTTGTTATAATAAGGTTAGGTAAGTTTTCTAAGGTTCTTTTGGTACACAATTATTAATTTTTACATTAACATAAATGAAAAAAAATATATATCTTTAAACGTATAAGATAAATTTTTAGAAAGGACTTAATTTTAAATGAGTTCTTGCTAACTGACCAGTTTTACCTATTCGGCACGACGTACATCATTATATATATATATATATATATATATATATATATATATATATATATATATATATATATATATATATATATATATATATATATATTGAATTGATTAATGTCAGCACAGACAATTTATTAAAGCAATAAAAGTTATTGACTTGCAGTCTATTTTATTTTAAGCTCAGATTATTTATTAGCTCAGTTTATTTTAAGCTCAGACCTTCATTCTACACGATCGTCTGAGACACTTTTATCCACATCTTAATTGTACCTCTGACATTTCTAAGAATTTTTTACTCTTATGTGGATCAAAATGATTTACTACCGACAGTAGAAATATGCACGTTGTAGAACAAGCTCTTACTGGAACAACGTTTCGCTCTGTATACAGATTTATCAAGTCATGATAGAGTTGTACACGAAGCGAAACGTAGTCCCAATGTAAGCTTGTTTTGCAACGTGTATTTCTTCTATACTGTTGTCTTTACGCCATGAATCAACAGCTGGCATTCTTCAGTCAGGTAAGGTGCCATTTTGTGAACTGATTTACAATAAAAATATTAATTTTTGCTCAAAATGGATCATTCATAAAACGAGGCAGTACTTTTCGGCTAAAGTTTCCATAGGTTTCAAGAGGCCAGTGGAAAAAAATAAGTGAATGCTACGCAAACGAATTCAGTGTTTGCATAAGCACCGTGACCTTATTTTGTTCTTGAATATTTTAGACTATGTAATGGCTTCTGCGCTTTGAAATTCAATTTGTTCGTGCGTGTAATAAATTATTTTTGTTTTGTCTGAATGTCAATTTCGCCTAGACCCAGTAAATGGATTTTTGGTCGATGACGAACTTTATGCATATATATTTGTTCCTTAGCTGTCTTTTTTAGAAAGGGCACAAACATATATTTTTTATATACTCTTGAATTTAGAGACTTAAGAGTTGTTACTCTACCTCAGTTCGTTTCAAATGTCATTCTCATCTGTGGTATAATAACAATGCGTGAGATGTGACCTGTAACACTCGGCTAGCATGGAGGCTCCTACTGCCTGCTAGGTGATTATGATGCAAGGGTGACCCACCGCTCGCAGCATCCCCACTTGGGTAAGAAACGAGATGAAGTAGGAAAGAAAGAGGTAAAGATCTATAGACGGTGGGTTGTGAATCCGAGATAGGAGGGGTAAGGGTTCAGTAATGGGATTAGTTGAAGGTGCTTCAACAAGTAAGGAGAGGCTTTAAGTGGTGTTGTCGGGGAGTAAGAGGATTAAGAAATAGATAATAAACACAGGTTAGTTACCCTGACAACTAATTTGGAGCCTTCAAAGACCATGAGATGACTGTGTGAGTTCCGTTGTATAGTTATCATTGAAACTGACCAGTGCCACGGGCGTTGTTTAGGGTCGACACTTATTACTACTACCAATACCATGACACAAGATGCTGCCAGTTCTATAACATCAGAAGTATTCGCCAGACTCATCCTGTCCAAACCGTAAACAGCCATCATGTAGCTCCTGGCCCACTCACAGCACCTGACCTTGTACCTACTATACATTCTCCTACTTAACAGCTCTGTATTAAACTGAAAAAGTCCCTGACGGTGAAATATGTTCATGATAAATGTTCTAATACTGATTAATATACTTGCTGATGTTTGTACACGATTTACAACCCGGGAAAGGCATTTAAAATATCAACAATTCATTAAATACAATAGGACTGAGAATACTACCTTGTGGTGTACCCAGAGGCGTTGCTGTAGAGACGCTACGAAACCTTTGAACAAGTTACCATAAGTACTCATTCCTGCTGGTTCATGTAGGATAACAAGTGAATTTGAGATATCAAATATTGATTTTTCAATCAAAAACTACATGAAACAATAGACGAGTGTGCAGTAAGGAAGATGGTAATACATTTGTGTACATCTACCGTTCTTAACACCAGAGAGTCGAGGTGAGAGTTGGTGTTTGATTCTGTAGTATAATCTTTTAAATATGCTTCCAATTGTTTTACGCAGACATCTAGTTAATGAGGTAGGTCTAAATGTATGAGGCTGTTGCAGCTTAGAAATAGGTACAATGATCTATAGTCACACACACACACATGATCAGTAAAGAGGTGTGGCCAGGAGCTGAGTCTCGACCCCTGAAACCACAAATAGGTGAGTGTACACACACACACACATCCAGCATTTGATGAATATTTCTTTCAGAACTACAATACGTATGTCACAAACTAATGTATTATTTACATATATATTTATACATGTCAGATATTAAAATATTAAAATATTCTTCAATATTTACACTTCAGAGGGTTAATATCCCAAGATTATCCAGAAAAGCCACTATGAATAAGACACACAAAGGCAGTATAATGCATACCTTTACTGACAACGTTTCGCCCACATAGTGGGGTTATTAAGTCATTAGAAGATAAGTTGTCAGTAAAGGATCACATACAGTGTTTGTCCCTCTTTATTATTCCATCGTCTCTATATTTTAACCCATTTCTTTCCAAAGTCAGCATGACTTACTTCCATTCGGGTCCTTGGATCCTCTCACCCAGACTGCCACTTAGGACATTTACAAGTCACACTAACACACGAAGTTGAGGGAGGCAGCATACATAGACGAGAACAAGTACAGGACAAACAGAGGAAGACAGAAGTGGAGAAATAGTGGTAGAAGTAATGCTGGTAGTGGAAGCAGTAGAAGTTGTAGTAGTAGTAGTACGTAGGGGGAGTAGTGATAGACAGAAAAGGAAGTGGGTGGATTAAACATATTTCAATATACGTCTGCTGTACAATTTATTGATTACAAATTATTGAAGCTTTCTTAAAAATATTTTATTTTCACGTAGGGATCTGTAAAAATCACTTCAAAATTGTTGTTATGGACATACCTTTCACTAATGTTATGTTCCACATCAGAGGCTACTGAGGAAACTTAAGGCACACGGAATAGGAGGAGAAATTTTTTCCTGGGTAGAGGCATGGTTGACTAATAGGCGGCAGAGAGTTTGCATAAATGGAGAGAAATCAGAATGGGGGCGTGTCTCAAGCGGTGTTCCACAGGGGTCAGTTTTGGGCCCCCTGTTGTTTACAATTTACATAAACGACATAGATGAGGGAATAAATAGTAGCATAAGTAAATTTGCTGATGACACCAAAATAGGCCGTCCAATTCATTTAAACGAGGACATTAGAGCACTCCAGGATGATTTGAATAGACTGATGCAGTGGTCGGAGAAGTGGCAGATGCAGTTTAATGTAAACAAATGCAAAGTTCTAAATGTTGGGCAGGACAATAACCATGCCACATATAAGCTGAATAATATAGATCTTATTACTTGTAATTGCGAGAAGGATTTAGGAGTTCTGGTTAGTAGTAATCTGAAGCCTAGACAACAGTGCATAAGTGTTCGCAATAAAGCTAACAGAATCCTTGGCTTCATATCAAGAAGTATAAATAACAGAAGTCCTCAGGTTGTTCTTCAACTCTATATATCTTTGGTTAGGCCTCATTTAGATTATGCTGCACAGTTCTGGTCACCGTATTACAGAATGGATATAAATGCACTGGAAAACGTACAGAGGAGGATGACAAAGTTGATCCCATGTATCAGAAATCTTCCCTATGAGGATAGACTGAGGGCCCTGAATCTGCACTCTCTAGAAAGGCGTAGAATTAGGGGGATATGATTGAGGTGTACAAATGGAAAACAGGAATAAACAAAGGGGATGTAAATAGCGTGCTGAAAATATCCAACCAAGACAGGACTCGCAGCAATGGTTTCAAGTTGGAAAAGTTCAGATTCAGGAAGGATATAGGAAAGCACTGGTTTGGTAATAGAGTTGTGGATGAGTGGAACAAACTCCCGAGTACCGTCATAGATGCTAAGACGTTGTGTAGTTTTAAAAATAGGTTAGATAAATACATGAGTGGGTGTGGATGGGTGTGAGCTTGTACTAGGTCAGATGCAGTGCTCCTTCCTTAAGTGAATTTAACCTGACCTGTACTAATTCCTTAAGTGGAAGTGACCTGACCAGGTGGTCGGCTGGACA
Source organism: Cherax destructor (assembly GCA_009830355.1). Classification (NCBI taxonomy): domain Eukaryota; kingdom Metazoa; phylum Arthropoda; class Malacostraca; order Decapoda; family Parastacidae; genus Cherax; species Cherax destructor. The sequence goes on from WNWK01000248.1 coordinate 227,975, forward strand.
ATTATATGAGTGGGTGCGGTTGGGTGTGAATTGGTCCTGACTAGGTTGTGCTACTAGGTCAGATGCAGTGCTCCTTCCTTAAGTGAATGTAACCTGACCTGGCTGGGTCGGGGCATTGGCTTAAGCCGTTGGAGATTTGGACCTGCCTCGCATGGGCCAGTAGGCCTGCTGCAGTGTTCCTTCTTTCTTATGTTCTTATGTTCTTATGTATCACGCGGGTTTTCCACACCACCAGTGTAGTCGTCACGCCATGAGGCTCTTTGATTAAACGATAATTAACTCTAAAGTAATTAAGTTTATCCGGTGTGTGTGTGTGTGTGTGTGTGTGTGTTTGGTTTATCTTATTATTACATTACCTTCTCTAAGTAAGTTTATTTAGGTTTAGGTACACATAAATATAGTTTCACACATTATCATACATATGTGTAAATTACCCTCCAGCATAACCCAGAAAAGTCAGAGTGGCTTATTTTCTGTCTTTTTTGACTGCCATACTTTTCAAATCTTAAAATCTTTTGTTTTCTCTATATGTTTTACTTATCTCTTTGGGAGACAACATTATTTTTTTTTTTAAACTTTTGTCTGTCTTGGATACAAAAGCGCGTTGATGAAAGTAAGGAAGAAAATCTATAGGTGTCAAGCCAGCTTTATTTTGACTACATTTCGCTCAGTGTAGAGCTTTATGAAGTTTAGCTGAACTTGATGTTGTAACAGAGAAACCTTGTGACCATAAACCATTGTTCTGCACGTCTTGCTCTCCATCATGTAGTCAACTCTCCCTTGTTTCAAGAATTTATATATATTTCGGTGAAAGATGCTGCGTCTTGCTGTTACCATAGACATACTCATCTCGTCTCATTCCACAGTGGTGTGTTTTATATTCAGTATGGTTCAGTATGGTTTAAAAACCTTTGTTATGCACCCCATAACCCATCCCGTGGGTGGTAGTCAAAAAATTTCAGAGGCAGATAATGGGTCCAGGGACTGGGCCCCAAAGTTTCCATGGCTGAACAAGTTACAGTGATAACTATTTACATATTTATATCTGGTCACAGTTGTAACGAGTTTATTCACTAACAAGTTACATCCCTGATAATACGACTCATGAGAAGAGATATTAAAAAAACCTAATCCTTCTCTCTCTCTCTCTCTCTCTCTCTCTCTCTCTCTCTCTCTCTCTCTCTATCTATCTATCTCTCTCTCTCTATCTATCTATCTATCTGTCTGTCTGTCTGTCTGTCTGTCTGTCTGTCTCTCTCTCTCTCTCTCTCTCTCTCTCTCTCTCTCTCTCTCTCTATCTATCTATCTATCTATCTGTCTATCTATCTATCTGTCTATCTATATATCTCTATCTCTCTCTGTCACAAGCACATAGCTGCGATAGAGGAAGAAGTAAAAAATGCACCAGAACTAACTGGACGCGTCAAAGGCAATGGAACCAGATAAGATCTCACCATGGCGACTGAGAGGCTGCTGATGCTCATTGCATTCTCGCACCACCAGAGATAAACGTTTAGATTTGAACGTTGTCTGTTTTTTTTCTCGACCACCTCGTTGCTAGACGTAACTCAGCCGTTTATTTAATATGTTTATTTTTGACTCTACAGTTTTGAAGGTTTATGCAACCTAACCTAAAATTAAAATCAAGAAAATAGGTTTTGAAAAAAGACTGGAAATGTAAAGAAACTGATGTTGAGTCAAACGTTGCAAAACTGACGAAATAAAATAGGTTAAGATATTATTCAGACTATGAATGAGGCTTTACAGATAATAACTAATAAATGGTGACTGGAGAGTTTCAGGAAACTGGGGACTTTCTCACTGCGGTGTTCTTTTGGGGTGTCCCGTAGCTCGGTTGGTAGCGCACTCAGGTCACATACTGAGGGGGCGAGTTTCATTAAGACACCTGCTGTCCTTGTTCACCTAGCAGTAAACAGGGACCTGGGTGTTAGTCGACTAGTGTGGGTCGCATCCTGGGCTAGAAACCTAAGATGCTAGAAATGCTCTGCATAACAAGGGGCTTTCTATATAGTATGTCATTGATGTCAGCTATGGTCTGTATAAGTTGTATCATGTACTTGTATAAATAAAGATTATTATTGTTATTATTATTATTAATAATGTAATTCAGTTCATTAAAATCTGAAACAGATGAAAGGCGCTTAATTACAGTCTTATACTGACATTCATCCTCTTCAAAATACTAAAGGCTAAGTAAGTCACCCGGATAATAACGTTATAAAAATACCGGCTTTAGTTCAAAGAGGGGAAATAATCTTTCATTAAATAACCTAATTGAATTCTATGACGAGATGGCAAAGTTTAGACAAGAAACGAAGGGTTGAGAAAACAACATTTCGTAGACGGAAGAGTCTTTAGACACGGTGTTTCTAGAATCTAGGTAGACTAATGTACCACCTAGAAAAGGCTAGAGTGTCGGGGCGGTACTCCACTGGATAAAAGAACATTTAAAAACATGGATTAGAAAGACAGGTGAGTAAACACTAGGACATATTAGTACACGTTTCTGTCCCTGGACCTTGATTACTTCTAACATACAAGGATTGACAATAACAATATATATAATAAGTAGAAAGTGGGGTGTGGGTGACACACAGGGACCTAAAAAATGAAAGTGTGGTTTAGATGAATGGTTCAGAGAACCGACAAGTTATAAATTAGACACATATGCAACATTTGGGTATCTTTATTGAGGAAACGTTTCGCCACACAGTGGCTTCATCAGTCCAATACAAAGTAGAAAGGTGTAAGGAGAGTTGGAGTTTTGAGGTAATCAGTCCCTCGGCCTGGAGTCGATGTGTTCAGTCCATCAATCTTGTAGAAATGACAGTATATGTCCGTAGAGGTGGCTTATATACTGTAGTTAGGTGAGGTGAAGCAGCAGGAGGCGGGGTCATAGTGGTACCATCCACCTAACTCTCCTTACACCTTTCTACTTTGTATTGGACTGATGAAGCCACTGTGTGGCGAAACGTTTCCTCAATAAAGATACCCAAATGTTGCATATGTGTCTAATTTATAAAGTGTGGTTTATTGGGATGAGGTCAGGTAGACAGTGATGTCACGTGATTCCTGTGTTGTGAGGTAGGTTGGGTTTTGAGGTCACATGATTCCTGTGTTGTGAGGTAGGTTGGGTTTTGAGGTCACGTGATTCCTGTGTTGTGAGGTAGGTTGGGTGTTGAGGTCACATGATTCCTGTGTTGTGAGGTAGGTTGGGTTTTGAGGTCACGTGATTCCTGTGTTGTGAGGTAGGTTGGGTGTTGAGGTCACGTGATTCCTGTGTTGTGAGGTAGGTTGGGTGTTGAGGTCACGTGATTCCTGTGTTGTGAGGTAGGTTGGGTGTTGCCTGGTTGAGTATTATGTATGCCAGTGTTTGCTAACGTGTCTTTTCAAATCAATTTGTCAGTATCAATTACCAAGGCTTATACCACTCTTAAAAACATACTGGAAAGAGTAAGAGTGAGAGGAAGCGTCAGGATGAAGACAAGTTACAATTGGAACACCACAAGGTTCACTTCTAGGTCACGTACTGTCGTTGATAGAAAATAAAAGAGACATGAACAGAAGAGAACTGTAAAATGATACATGAAGTCTGACAGAAGGTACAGGAATGATCCGACAAGTGTCTATTGGAAGTGAATGTCAACAAAGGCAAGAGTATGAGATTGGGATCAATAGATATGAGGCCTATGGAAAAGTTCCACCTGGGAGGAAGGCAACTTATACAAGCGGAGAAGGACACTTACGGATGCATATCAACACAGGTCTTTTATGAATAAGACACCCGTACAGCACTTGAGTATCTTCATTTCCTAGACGTAGCGCCTGCGTAACAGGCTGCTTGAGTAGAATATTGGCGAGAGAAGAAGTCTGTAGTGCAAAGGAAACGGTTTCAGCAATAAAAATATCCACGTAATGCACAGGTCATATTCATCAAGTAGCTGGTATTGCATGCTATCAAAAATATGATGATGGATCTTTCAGCTGAGACACATAAATAGTATAACTTGGGCGGCACGTGAAGAGCTGGCACGTATACGAAAAGCTTTCAGAAGGCTGAGTATTCAGATCACTACATATGACTTACGCTAACATCAACCTTTCATCTCAACAACCTTAAGAGTGTGTCTGAATTTTTTTTATTGCTATTAAGTTTATAATGCAGACATAAATTGGAAGAGCTAAAATTTACAACACAAAATCGAAGAGCCGGAGAAGACACGATCACAACATGAACATTAATAAATATATTGAGAGGGAAATCTTATTTAGGATTTGAAGAGACAGAAAGATGGGACATAGCTGGAAACCAGAAATTCAGAGGAGGCAAAGGGCTATAAGAAAAAAAAATATTAATATAAGGATAGTGAGCAAATGGAATGCATTATAAAGACATGTAGAGGAGGCCAACTCAGTTATATGGATTCAAACCTATACATATACGACAGAGGTCGGAAAGACGGGAATCCATACCAATTAATGGAAGTGCAATGGAGAGGCCTAAGAGACAGAGCTCAACCCCCCCCCCCTCCGGCACAAGTAGGTGACAGAATTTAGAAAAAAATACATGCAAATACCGAATATATCATTTCATGGTAAATTTATAGATTTCATTAAGTGGTGAGGATGAAACAGTGTGTTATTGACAAGGTGATATGCAAAAGCTATTTTGTAACATTTTTCTGGGGCAACGTTTCCGCTGTGTAGAGCTTCATCAGGTTATAAAGCTCTAAACAGAGCTAAATATTGTCCCAATAAATGCTTGCTCTGCAACATGTGTCTTCATCTCCACATATGCAGTATATTGGCCGGGTCAAACACGAGCCTCTCCACATATTTGTATAAAGATGTGCACCACATACTGTGTCATGCGGATATTACACCGCAGCTAGAGGCATGTGTTACTTAGTTTCCGTCATAAACAGATAACTCAGGAGCCAAACCCGTCATATATTTTATCTGAATATCCGAAAATATGATATGCAAATTTATTTGAGGTGATATGTTTGTGCGAGAACAGCACACGTGAGTCTTACCGACCCAGGGGTTTAGGGTTCAAAGAAGCCACCAGGAACTCGATGCAAGACTTGGCCCTTACCGGAGAAGGTGCTGAAAGCTCTTAGGGGGCCACCAGTGGAAGGAAGACATGGGCCTTATTGAGGCAGGGACTTAGGGGCCATGTAGAATGGTTCAGAGAACCGACTAGTTGGTAAATTAGACACATATGCAACACTTAGGTATCTTTATTGAGGAAACGTTTCGCCACACAATGGCTTCATCAGTCCATACAAAGGAGAATCGTGAAGAACAGGAGGAGTTTGAGGTGGTCAGTCCCTCAACCTTGAGTCGATGTTGTCAGTCCATCAATCTTGAATAGAATACAGCATATGTGCGAAGATGTAGCTTATATACTGTAGGCAGGAGAGGTTCAGCAGTCGTAGGAGGTGTCACATTTGACCAATGTGACTCAAGGTTGAGGGACTGACCACCTCAAACTCCTCCTGTTCTTCACGATTCTCCTTTGTATGGACTGATGAAGCCACTATGTGGCGAAACGTTTCCTCAATAAAGATACCCAAGTGTTGCATATGTGTCTAATTTCCAACTTAGGGGCCATAGAAGACAAGGCCTTTACTGGGTTAGGGAATGAGGGACTATTGGGGCCAGCAGTCGACTCTAATGTTTAAGGAAGGGAGGGGGTAGAGGACAGGTATGGTGATACCAACAGATTGTGCACATTTTGCAACATTTACTGAGGATATGTCTTGAACTGGGTAAAAGAGATTTTGCTTAAATTCTGTGCTTAGCATTCCGCTTTATTATTTGTGTTTCACTATCACTAATGTTTACAACCCTGGCTCCCGGCTCATTAATTTCACCAAAAACAATTGCAAACATGTTGCAAAACTGCAGCAATTACTCCTGGCTCGTTCGTTTCATCAACAATAACGATGACACCACTGGTTCCCACAAAAACGTAAGAACATAAGAAAAGAAGAAGACTGCAGGAGGCCTACTGGCCTATACTTAGCAGGTCTTTGTTAAACTCAAACCCACTAACATAAATACTTGCCCAACCCGTTTTCACTGCTACCCAAGGAATAAGCTTTGATACTTTTGTCCAATTCCAATCTTTTTATGGTAGACAATCTTGTATTATCCACCCATTTCTTCGACGGGTCAGACAACTAGTGTGGTGTTGGCTTTGCAGTGATCGCCGGTGACCACTGGTATTAAGAGCAGATAACTAAACGTATCCTGAGTATACACTGTCGAACTCCAACTGATGTTCACTGTTCTTGGCTTGATAACTGGCTTAGGTGCATCCCAGTTCACTGTCAACTCCGAGTCCCAGCTCAGCATGCTTCTGTTAACCTTGTGGTCCTGAATATCCAGGAGTGGTTAGTTTGTCTCCACACTAGGTTCACCTGGGGATGGAATTCTATTGGGGCCTTGGCCATTTCTGGTCCCTGGAAAGAGACGGGTTGATACTGAAGCAAAAGCTGCCACTTCGAGCTTACTCTACAGCCGAACTCTACGAAATAACGACTTTATACAATCCGTAAGAGTCTGGCCTTGGGAGGTAGCAGACCTGGTGGGCCATACAGACGAGCAACAAGTTATAATGGATGGATAATGTCCCTTCCGATAAGCTTCAAACCCTAAACGCTGTTGTATCTTAATTAGGGAAAATTGTAGATAAAACCTGGTCTGTGTATGTGCCAATGTCCCTGTATAATTAAATAAATAGGAATAATGGGCTCCAAATCTTCAACACTGATATTTAATTGTATTGGAAACTAAAGTCACACTGTGATATTCTTTTTTTTTCCAATGTGGTAGAGGGATCAGATTTTTAGGGATGCGGGAGAAAATTTTCTTGTACTTCGTATCGACCAAAACATACTTGGTAAGTCTAAATTACATTTTGTTAAGATGGAGGTACCTCTAAGCTGGAAGTATATGCTGTTGCCTACCTCCACGCTGGAGTAGGATCTGCCATCGCCTGCTGCCACGCTGGGGATCACCTTCTACGTTGGAGATATCTGCCATCACCTATTTCCTGGTCTGTGGCATCTGCCGGTACCTGCCAGCACTAGACTTGGGCGAAGCGGCGCTCACATGAAAATGAAGAAGAATGGTGCGTCAGTACAAGCGAACTCTTGCGATCCCTCATTCATCTCAGGAGAGCCATCAATCATACTCACTTTCTCGCCTAACATCTCATTCTCCACAGGAAACAACGACTTTCTCTCTCTCTCGCCTCAAATCTTGCGTCTGAGAGAGGCTGTCAGTACATCTCCTCGGCTGCTTCTCAACTCTCTCTCTCTCTCTCTCTCTCTCTCTCTCTCTCTCGTTGGAGTATCTTTCCCCGCAGTAAGATGACTTGACTGTACAACAGTTGTACAGAACATATGAAAGTCAAAATTATCTCAGCCTCACCTTTGACATTATATAAAGTTTCTATTCTGTTGCTTCAGCTTCACATTGTTCCAGACTAATGAGCAGAACTCTTCTCCAGGTTGAGGGACTGACGTAATAAGGCAAATAGATTACTGGGATTTATATCAAGAAGTGTTAGCAACAGAAGTCCAGAGGTTATATTACAGCTTTATACATCATTAGTAAGGCCTCACCTAGATTACGCAGCTCAGTTCTGGTCTCCATATTACAGAATGGACATAAATTCGTTAGAAAACATTCAGCGTAGAATGACTAAATTAATACATAGCATTAGAAATCTTCCTTACGAAGAAAGATTGAAGACCCTAAAATTACATTCACTTGTAAGACGTAGAATGAGGGGAGACATGATCGAGGTATATAAGTGGAAGATGGGTATTAATAAGGGGGATATAAATAAGGTCTTGAGGATATCTCTCCAAGAGAGAACCCGCAATAATGGATTCAAATTGGATAAGTTTAGATTTAGAAAGGATATAGGAAAATATTGGTTTGGAAATAGGGTAGTTGATGAGTGGAACAGTCTGCCTAGTAGGGTCATTGAAGCTAGGACCTTGGGTAGTTTCAAATTTAGGTTGGATAAATTCATGAGTGAGAGGGGTTGGATTTGAGTGGGACTCGCACTTGAGTTAATAAAATCTTCAAAGCTTATTTCTTGGGTAGAATTGAAAATTAGGTTTGGCAATTATTCTGTTAGTGGGATGGATTGTGAAGGACCTGCCTAGTATGGGCCAAGAGGCCTGCTGCAGTGTTCCTCCTTTCTTATGTTCTTATGTTCTTATGTACTGCTTCTGCTGCCTTTGTATTCGACTGAAGAAGCATAACTTGGTAGTTAATTATTTCTTAACCCAAATTATCTCAGTTCCAACACATCATGATAATATACTTGACCCTGTTCTTACATGGGAAGTTGGCAAGTCACTTGTAAACAGTATTCACAATATTGTACTCGTTAAAGTAAATATTATTTTTATGACCTAGATTAATAGATCAGCAATCATAAGCCACTGAATAACTGGCATTAATAAATTACTTAAAGATGCTAAAAGTGTTAACTGGGTTGAATTATTGTTGTCTAATGCGATGGAAATGTGGAATATTTCAGAACTCAAAATTCTTTCTCTCCGGAAGGATACAATTCCACGTAAAATATAGAAGGTTAATGAGAGAACCAACTCACCTTAGATGATCCAACAGTTAATAAATAACCTAAGTCATGAATGCAAAACAAAGACCATGTTATCAGTTTATGCCTGTATAGATAAATCAGAAGAATAATTAACAATAACAATCGTGGCCTTGAAAGAAGAATTACGTGCCACATTTAAAATAATCTTAAAGATTTTTTTTTAAATACGTAGACTTAAAAAAAATAAAAGGTCTGAACTGCAATGCAACCTTTAATCGCCATTGACGGTACAACTGTCGCGTGCCAGTAAATAAATGGCCTTGGCACTCACTGTCTCTTTCAGTTCACCGACACAAAACGGAACCAGTGTAAATCATTTAACTTTTTTTGGAAGGAATTGAAAGTAGGTAACTGAAATTAATCCTGTTCCTCATTTGTATTTTTTCATAATAAACACGTAATGAAGGCATGACTAGGTAAGACTTTCAAATGAGATGAGGTAGGTAACTATTCTTAGCTTGTAAATAAAGATAAAAACTCTTACCCTTATGTAAAAACCCTCAAAATTTTTTTTTACTAAAACTTGACTCACGAAATCGCAATGGCACCCGTGGTATGGTTTGTTTGCAATCGTGTCATCACGATTTCGTGAGTCATGTTGAGGGCTTTGAGGGGACTTGAGCTAGAGTTCGTCACGGCCATGCTAGCGGGAGATTCGTCTGTAAAAACTTGCATTTCTGGTCACAGTGGTGCCTATGCTAACCTTCCTATGGTGTAGAAATATACCTAGTTGGATGAATCTTATCGAAGCTAACTGGCCCAGTGGCTAACGCGTCGGTCTGGAGTTTTGTAACTCTCTGATCGCGGGTTCTATCCCCACCGGTAACCTCTGTGGTTTAGCGCTTCTTTTGATTATAATAATAATAATAATAATAATAATAATATCCCCACCCATGGTATGGTTTAAATTTACTAAAAATTTCAAAGACAAACATACTAACCAATACTCAGCGTGTCTGTTGTTGTTTTTTTCGACGTAACATCCTGCCAAATAAATTACCTGAGTATGCTAAACAAACCCATAAACACACCCGGTAATTTTTAGTGCTACTCGCTGTTTTTTCTCACTGAGCCAGTCAGTAATCCAGGAAATTGTCCTTATACTTCGAGATTTTAGTTTACATAGCGATCTGAGGTGTGGTACTTCGTCGATGTCTCCTGGAAAGAAGAAAAAGGCACAACACCGCGACTGGAACAATACACAAAGGAGAGGGAAGTTTGTGACGACTTTTCGGGCCGACTTGTCTCGGTCTGGAAAGAACAAAAAGGCACAATACCGTGACTGGCACAATATTCAATTAGTGTGACTTTGTAAATGGTCCAAGTCGGACCGACACGTCGTCCTAAGCTCCTCCTATGTGCGGGTTATTTGTGTAATGTTTTCTGGAAACTGAGATACTGTACATCTCTGGGGATCTCGGTATCCCCAGTCATTGTACTGTATAAGTTACCTGGATATTACGCGGAGTGTATTTTGTGGATCAACGCCCAGTGGCTGGATCACACTCCTGGCCTTACCTTGAAGCCAAAGTCAAAGATTTATTTCCACATGATACAATGGTAGTACAGAGATGGGTGACACTTGGTTGTGCATGCAGAAAGCCCATGATTATACATAGCATTTCGGACTGATCAACCAGGATTATGGTGGTTGTTGCACGCAATCCAATTTATGCACCACTGCCCAGCTAATCAGGAACTGACTTAATGTACGAAGGGAGAGAGTTAAACAAGTTTTTTTTTCCTCTCTTCACACTTATTGAGTTATCTCGTAGTGTGCTCTATGCATCTCCTGCTGTTCACTGGGCATATTTTGCACCTTTATAGTATTTGATTTGTGTACGTTCAGATTTGGGATCAATCCCTCTAGAAATTTTCGGGTGCAAATTATTATGTTTCTTTCTCGTCTACGTTCCAAGAAGTACAGATCGAAAGACTTCAAGCGTTCTCAATAATTTAGCTGTTTGACTTAATATATGCGAGCAGTGAAAGCTCTGTGTATTCCCCGGATCAACAGTTTCACTTGCATTAAACGGAGTTGTTGAAGTACAGTATTATTTAAACCAAGAGAGAGAGAACAAGTGAATTTCCTATCATAATTGGCTGGCATGTCTTGTTTTGAAAGTTCTAGACATCTAGTCTACCATTTTCTTTGCGGATGTGATAATAACACTTGCTGTGAGCCTTGAAAGTGAGCTCTGACATTGTCACTCCTGAGTCCCTCACGTGATCCAAGTTTGTTTTATACTCTTTTTCCAGTCTTCATATCCCCAATAGTATCCACAGAGGAGTAATTGAAACGTGTCCTCCATGATCATCACATTATTGTCAGTAGAACCCTGGAGGTTTGCTGCGTCCTCAGTTAATGTTGCTGTAAAACGAATTCTAGTATTGTTTGTAATAAATAATAAAGTTCTGTGATTTAAGTTTAATATGAGAATGAGAAAGAGAATAGGGGCAAGTACTGTGCCTTAGGGAACAGTACTTTTGACTGTGGCAGCCTCTGATTTTCACTCTGTTCTCTATTACTTTTTGTGTGCTATTACACTGTGTGCTATTGCACTGTGTGCTATTGCACTGTGTGCTATTACACTGTGTGCTATTGCACTGTGTGCTATTGCACGTGTCAAAGACTTTTGCAAAGTCTGTGCTCACTACGTATGTACAGTGGTTGTTTTCCACTGCATCCAAAACCATTGATCGTATTGATCAAACAATTGCAAGAAGCAGGAGTGACCTACTTTAAACTGCTGCTTCCCTGGGTTTGGCAGTTGTTGTGAGTGCATGTGGTTAGTATTCTTGCTTCTTGAAACTTTCAAAGATTTGGAAAATGCGTGATATTTGCGCTGTCTTTTTTTCGACTGTTTTACTTCCACCTTCCTAGAGTGGGATTATATCAGTGGATTATGGTGACTCTGTGATGACATGTGCAGACTCCTCCATAGAATATTCATGGCATGAGAAAGTGGTTTCGTGCAGTTCTTGATGAATATGTAATGCCATGAGTCAGGGCCTAGGGCAGAGTGAAGAGGCAGGCTATCAATAGCCTTTTCAAAGTCGAGTGAGGATAGGCCTATGTCAGAAATTATGAATTTTCAAACTAATTAATGTCTCAGTGAACACTGAGTCATTTTAAGTTCCATCTTCTCTAAGAAAGGGATCGATACTAGATGTAGTTTTTGCCCTGGATTTTGAATATGAGGGGAAAAAGTATTTTTAATTTCTTTCTATTTCATTAATGGCTTTTTGTTCTGTCTCTCCTGAGAGTTGTAAGATGAATTCAGTTTGAGCTCAGTTTTTTTCCATTTATCTCTTTAGTATTTCTTTCCTCTCTGAAAGTCTGCAGCCTTCAAGAAGTCTTGTAGTTCAGCCTTCGTCTGTAGAGGGAGCGCCTCTAGCCTTCATCTTCTCTCCTGTTTTCTAAATGGTATTCGTCTTAATCATATTTCTAGTGCCATTAAGTTTATTTTTTTGAAATACTTGTTTATATGGATATTCATGTAATAATAATAATAATAATAATAATAATAATAATAATTATTATTATTATTATTATTATTATTATTATTATTATTATTATTATTTATTATTATTATTATTATTATTATTATTATTATTATTATTATTATTATACTCTCCCTCTCGTGGGTAAGCTTATAACAACCGCCTTAAAAGGTCATCTTCCCTACCCCGCGGAGAAGCCTTTGGAAAGGCTTAGGGCTGAAAAAGTCCCATAAACGGCGAACAGGAGAAATTAAAAGCTAAAAGATTGGGAAAGTTTCGTGGATTGAAATTCAGAGAGAGTTGTTTGGAGGAGCACTGAGAAGGTTTCAACCCTCACAGCCGCAGGATGTCTGAGAGAGAGAGAGAGAGAGAGAGAGAGAGAGAGAGAGAGAGAGAGAGAGAGAGAGAGAGAGAGAGAGAGGGGAGAGAGAGAATTTGCATCTTTATCAAAATTTGATACGTCACCAACTCCAAGGCTGAGGGACTGATTACCTCGTGTTTTGTATATAGCTATACAGGTTTCCAATTTTTTTCCAGGAACCGGCCGAGGAAGAGTGACAGAAAATGAAAAAACGAAAATTTTTATTTTTAAATTTAGTAATTAATACAAAGAAAGGGGTCACTAACCCACATTATGTCCTTGACTTTGTACTGATAAAGCCACTGGAGGGCGAAACGTCTACAAATAAAGATACCCAGATGTTTCACATGTACATCACCTGTGTGTTGGCACTCAGTTCTATGTGATAGTTACACAGAGGAAACAAAAATTGTTTCTGTGTCATATTCCACAACGTAGGATGAGGCTCCTCCAAGGTGTTGAAATATTAGACTTCAGTAGGACGATGAGGATATCGTCAAGTATTCCAATAAGCGTTAATCAGAGTTTTAATAGCTACAATAGCAACTTTACCCTGACTGTATGCAATTGAAATCACTGGCCCAGAGATGGCTCCAACTCCATCCTGTTCCTTATTTGTATGTTTCATAGTGTTAAAATTGCTTTCAAATGAGCTGATGTAAGAGCCCTTAGCTTGTAAATATATTTAGGAACCTAAACCTAACCATGTAGAACCCTGTGTAAGAGAGAGAGAGAGAGATAGAGAGAGAGAGAGAGAGAGGGAGAGGGAGAGAGAGAGAGGGAGGGAGAGAGGTGGTGGGATGGGGGGACACATGTAGTTTGGCCCCTAGTTGATAACTGAGACACGGACAACTATTATGAGAAAAACAACAACCACAACTACAACTATCAACCTGCAGCCGTCACTGTCGCAACTACCACTACCACCATCAACCCCAAGTTCTCCATCTCAACCACCACCAACATAAATGATGATTTCATCAGCTCAATTTTTCCCCAGTGTGTGGGATAGCCTATTCTGAGCAACGGTAACTCCCAAGTGATAGTAACTCCAGTTCTGCTGGAACGAAACCATTGAAGCTGCCGTTACTGAGGCATCCTCAGTGGTACACTTGATATCCTCATTACTGAATTATCCCATTGAGGCTGACGGATTTCATCACCTTATAAATAAAATCAATCCAGTGTGTCAGAACATTAGAAAGAGCAATTCCTAGATTTTACACAAATAACCCGCACATAATAAAAGCTTAGGACGACGTTTAGGTCCGACTTGGACCATTTACAAGTCACACTAACAGGCGAGAGTGAAGGAGCCAGTATATATAGGTGAGCTGGACAGGGTCAGGACCAAGAGAGGAAGAAAAAGAAGTGAAAGTGATAAGCCTGGTAGTGGAAGTAGTAGAAGGTAGGGATAATAGTTTTAGTGGGACAAGAGATAAAAAGGGCCTTGAAGGGTGAAGGGAGGCAAAAGTAAAGGTAGTAGTAGTAGAAGTAATTAATACTTGGAGTAGTTCCCACTAAATAACTTCCATATAGATTACTGCAGCAAGACGCTTCTGGTGTTGCCACTATGCAACACTGTCATGTAAAGTAGAGTAACAGCAAACTGCACAATTTTCTTTAATAAAATAATACAAAACACTACAACACAGTCTCATATCAGCCACTTTATCGAGGCTGAGAAAATTGTATTCCAAGGCAAATGCAGTAGAGGAGAGGGAGGTGGTGGAGAGCTGGTGTTGGAGATGGTGGTGGAGGGCTGGTGTTGGAGGTGGTGGTGGAGGGCTAGTGTTGGAGGTGGAGGTGGAGGGCTATTGTTGGAGGTGATGGTGGAGGGCTAGTGTTGGAGGAGGTGGTGGAGAGGGACTAGTGTTGGAGGTGGGGAGGCACTAGTGTTGGAAGAGGTGGGGAGACACTAGTATTGGAGGAGTGGGTGGAGAAGAGACTAGTGTAAGAGAGTGAGGGAGGAGGAGGAGGGGCTGGCGGGGAAGAAGATGGGTCTGGAAGAGAGGAGTGGTAGTGGAAGAGGGGATGGGGAGGGGAAGAGGTTGGGGTGAAGGATGGGGATGTTGGAGGAGGAGGCGTCTGGAGGCCACTAAGCTGAACAAGGGAAAGAGACCACCAGGGAATTGTCAATAACCAGCATCTTCCTACCACCACCTTGCTACCACCACCATCTTCCTACCACCATCTTCCTACCACCATCTTCTTACCACCATCTTCCTACCACCATGTTCCTACCACCATCTTACTACCACCATCTTCCTATAACCATCTTCCTACCACCACCATCTTCCTACCACCATCTTCCTATCACCATCTTCCTACCACCACCATCTTCCTACCACCATCTTCCTACCACCATCTTCCTACCACCACCATCTTCCTACCACCATCTTCCTACCACCACCATCTTCCTACCACCATCTTCCTACCACCATCTTCCTACCACCATATTTCTACCACCATATTTCTACCACCATTTTCCTACCACCATCTTCCTAACACCATCTTCCTACCAACATCTTCCTACCACCATCTTCCTATAACCATCTTCCTACCACCATATTTCTACCACCATCTTCCTACCAACATCTTCCTGCCACCATCTTCCTACCACCATCTTCCTACCACCATCTTCCTACTAGCATCTTCCTACCACCATCTTCCTACCACCATCTCCCTACCATCATATTTCTACCACCATCTTCCTACCACCATCTTCCTACCACCATCTTCCTACTAGCATCTTCCTACCACCATCTTCCTATAACCATCTTCCTACCACCACCATCTTCCTACCACCATCTTCCTATCACCATCTTCCTACCACCACCATCTTCCTACCACCATCTTCCTACCACCACCATCTTCCTACCACCATCTTCCTACCAACATCTTCCTACCACCATCTTCCTACCACCATATTTCTACCACCATATTTCTACCACCATTTTCCTACCACCATCTTCCTAACACCATCTTCCTACCAACATCTTCCTACCACCATTTTCCTACCACCATCTTCCTACCACCATGTTTCTACCACCATTTTCCTACTACCATTTTCCCACCAGAATCTTTCTACTATCATCTTTCTACCAGTATTTTCTTGCTATGGTAAGTAACCATGCGAGCTCTGAAGAAGCGCTTGAGTAATGGGTCGGATGGTGGTAGCTGTGATGGTGATAGTGGATGGTGGTAGGTGTAATGGTGGTGGATGGTAGTAGTTGTGATGGTAGTGATGGATGGTGGTAGCTGTGATGGTAGTGCTCCATGGTAATAGCTGTGGTGGTGGTGATGGATGGTAGTAGTAGTGATGATGGTGATGGATGGTAGTATCTGTGACAGTGGTGTTACATGGTAGTGGCTGTAAGGCCTGAGACAGCTCTCCCACTGAATGTAAACAATGTAGCTGGTTCCTCCTCCGTTATTACCAGTACAGATAAACTAACAGTTGAAACTCACCAAAGAATGGTGTACGTAGAAATTATTAGCATTGAAAATAGAGAATAAAATACAGAATAAATGATTCATGAGAATACAAGACAAATAATATGATACAGAATAAAGGATTCGTAAAAATACAAGACTATACCGGGACGAAATACAGTAGAACTGCTACCTATTGTATCAGACTGAAGAAGCCTGCTACACAAGCGAAAGGCTCGACAAAGATACCTAAGTGTTGTACACTGATCTTACTTGATACTAACAGTAGGGAACACACTTGGCCACTTTTCCCACTTTCTCAGGTGGGAATCTTTAACTGGATATGTTAGTTCAATTCAGAGGTAATGTAAGAGGTGACTTTGATAAATTAGACACATATGCAACACTTAGGTATCTTTACTGAGGAAACGTTTCGCCACACAGTGGCTTCATCAGTCCATACAAAGGAGAATCGTCTAATTTATCAACTTGTCGGTTCTCTGAACCATTCCTCTACATCCTGTCTGACACAGCAACATCTTGGGATCTTATTACAGGGAATTCTTCACTTGCCCAACCCTTGGGCACGACCTACTTCCACATTGGTCAAATGTGACATCACCTACGACTGCTGCACCTCTCCTGCCTACGGTATATATGCTACTTCTTCGCACATATGCTGTATTCTTTTCAAGATTGATGGACTGACTACATCGACTCAAGGTTGAGGGACTGATTACCTCAAACTCTTCCTGCTCTTCACGATTCTTCTTTGTATGGACTGATGAAGCCACTGTGTGGCGAAACGTTTCCTCAATAAAGATACCCAAGTGTTGCATATGTGTCTAATTTATCAACTTGTCGGTTCTCTGAACCATTCCTCTACAGTAAGAGGTGACGTTCCTGAATTATAACAAAACAGACATACTCACTTACCCTATTTATTAATAATGGAATATTAAGCACAGGAATTACTACACATGTACGGATGTACACGAAACAATATATTAACTGGTTATAATATAGCTTGCAATTTATTCAGAGGCATTAAAGGATACTAGCTAAATATACCAAGGGTTAAAATAATGATTCCTCCAAATACACAAAATGTAAATAATGCGAAGAAGGGCATATATGTAAGAAAAATAGATGTAAGAAAAATAGATGTCAGAAAAATAGATGTAAGAACAATAGATGTAAGAAAAATAGATGTAAGAAAAATAGATGTAAGAACAATAGATGTAAGAAAAATAGATGTAAGAAAAATTGATGTAAGAAAAATAGATGTAAGAAAAAGAGATATAAGAAAAATAGATGTAAGAAAAAGAGATGTAAGAAAAAGTACATAAATGTAGTAGATTACGTTTACTTAATGGTTAATTCCAACACCTTCATAAATCAAATTTCGATAATAAATGGTAAATTAGACACATATGCAACACTTGGGTATCTTTATTGAGGAAACGTTTCGCCACACAGTGGCTTCATCAGTCCATACAAAGGAGAATCGTGAAGAACAGGAGGAGTGTGAGGTTGTCAGGCCCTCAATCTTCAGACGATGTTGTCAGTCCATCAATCTTGAATAGAATAACAGCATATGAGCAGAGGAACCTTATATACTGTAGACAGGAGAGGTGCAGCAGTAGTAGGAGGTGTCACCTCTCCTGTCTACAGTATATAAGGTTCCTCTGCTCATATGCTGTTATTCTATTCAAGATTGATGGACTGAACATCGTCTGAGTGAGGGCTGACACTCACATCTCCTGTTCTTCAGATTCTCCTTGTATGGACTGATGAAGCACTGTGTGGCGAAACGTTTCCTCAATAAAGATACCCAAGTGTTGCATATGTGTCTAATTTACCAACTCGTCGGTTCTCTGAACCATTCATTCACTTCGATAATAAATACTGAAAATTGTGTGTGAACTCCCTCGCCTTGTATGATAAATGAAGGTAAACATGTTTAGGTGACTGTGATCCAAGGAAGGCAGCTCGATATTCCATTAGCCCAGATTTTTTTCATACCGGTGCACGCAAAAGGAATAGTACAGAGTGCAGCATAAGTGTCTAACGAAGTTAAATATCATCACTGAGGATTTGAAGCCGATCAGAAGAGGCATTAAGAGGTTATCACTATTATAATAAAACCAATAAAGATTTTTTTCAATAAAAGGGACAAATTTCAAGACTTATGCGGAAATTAAACTAATGAATAATATATATATATATATATATATATATATATATATATATATATATAATATATATATCTGCGATAACTAGTTTAAAACTAGTTATCCCAGAGACCAATATCTGCAAATAAACCTACATTCTCAAGTTATCAGTGTTGAAAGTTGGCAGTTGATCGGTTGAGATATTCACAAATTGTTGCACGAGGCAGTATTTCAATTTTCCATTTTTTTTCCAATAACATTGGCATATTGGAACCTGGATGGTACATGTTATGTATGCATGGTCCACCGTAACACCTATCATCTGGACTGGAAATTATATATTAATGGCTTATGAAACCGACAAGTACTTGAATAGCATACTTGTTCAAGACTTGGGTATCTCTGCCGTAGAGATGTTTCGCCCACCAGTGGCTTTATCAGTCCAGTACAGAGAATAATTCTGAAGAATGTGGAAGATACGATGATCTGTCCGAAGATTCCCGGACTCTAGTGAAAAAAACCCATATAAACTTACCTAATCACCTAGATGAAATTGTCTCCCTGGGAGTATTCTCCCTGGGAGGCTATACACTGATCCCAGCACCTTGTACGTGGCGGTGGTTAGAGGCGATCAGTCCCTTCAGAGCAGGTTGACCTCTCATTTGAATTAAGCGGCCCAGTTGTGATTTTGTCTCTCTCTCTCTCCATACAGACCATATAATAGCGCATGAAATATACAACATAATGCGCTGAGCTCTGTTAGCGAGCGATTGACCCCAATACCGCGTGACTCTAAGTGTACATAGCGTGTAAGTACGTAAGTTGTGCGCGTGTGTACTCGCCGCCTTGCGATACCAGGGATCGAGACTCAGCTCTTGGTACCGCCTCCTAAACTTCATTGATTGGCATCACTGAGATTTCTGTCCCCTTGGGTCTTATCATATATACTCGTGAAGCTGTGTATTGAACTTGGGAGCACGCGTGTACTCACCTAATTGTGGTTGCAGGGGTCGAGACTCAGCTCCTGGCCGCGCCTCTTCACTGTCCGCTACTGGGTTCCTTCTCTCCCTGCTCCATGAGCTTTATCATACCTCGTCTTAAAGCTATGTATGGTTCCTGACTCCACTACATCGTTTGCTAGACTATTCCACTTCCTGACTACTCTATGACTGAAGAAATGCTTCCTAACATCCCTTTGACTCATCTGAGTCTTCAGCTTCCAATTGTGTCCCCTTGTTTCTGTGTTCCCTCTCTGGAACATCCTGTCACTATCTACCTTGTCGATTCCCCGCAGTATTTTGTATGTCGTTATCATGTCTCCTCTAACCCTTCTGTCCTTCAGTGTTGTTAGTCCTATTTCCCTCAACCTTTCTTCGTAGGACAGTCCCCTGAGCTGTGGAACTAACCTTGTCGCAAACCTTTGCACTTTCTCTAATTTCTTGACGTGCTTGACTAGGTGTGGGTTCCAGACTGGTGCTGCATACTCTAGTATGGGCCTGACGTACACGGTGTACAGTGTCTTGAACGATTCCTTGTTAAGGTAACGGAACGCTAATCTTAGGTTTGCTAGTCGCCCATATGCTGCCGCAGTTATCTTGTTGATATGTGCTTCCGGAGACGTGCTTGGTGTTATACTCACCCCAGGGTCTTTCTCCTTTAACGAGGTATGTAGCCTTTGTCCACCTAGCCTGTACTCTTTCTGCGGTCTTCTTTGCCCTTCCCCGATCTTCATAACTTTGCATTTGGTGGGATTTAATTCGAGAAGCCAGTTGCTAGACCAGATGTCCAGGTATGCACGTGCGTGTGTGCACGTGCGTATGTGTCCAGCCTTGGGCGAAACGTTGAGTGAAAAGGATTCACTGTTATCAGTCTCTTTATTTCCAGTTAACAGTAAGATGTAAGTAAAGATTCTAACTTTACTTCCCAGCTGGGTGAAAACAGGGGTTCTAACTCTACTTCCCAGCTGGGTGATAACAGGAGTTCTAACTCTACTTCCCAGCTGGGTGATAACAGGGGTTCTAACTCTACTTCCCAGCTGGGTGATAACAGGAGTTCTAACTCTACTTCCCAGCTGGGTAATAACAGGGGTTCTAACTCTACTTCCCAGCTGGGTGATAGCAAGGGTTCTAACTCTACTTCCCAGCTGGGTGATAACAGGGGTTCTAACTCTACTTCCCAGCTGGGTGATAGCAAGGGTTCTAACTCTACTTCCCAGCTGGGTGATAACAGGGGTTCTAACTCTACTTCCCAGCTGGGTGATAACAGGGGTTCTAACTCTACTTCCCAGCTGGGTGATAGCAAGGGTTCTAACTCTACTTCCCAGCTGGGTGATAACAGGGGTTCTAACTCTACTTCCCAGCTGGGTGATAGCAAGGGTTCTAACTCTACTTCCCAGCTGGGTGATAACAGGGGTTCTAACTCTACTTCCCAGCTGGGTGATAACAGGGGTTCTAACTATACTTCCCAGCTGGGTGATAGCAAGGGTTCTAACTAACTTCCCAGCTGGACGATGACAATTATTCTAATCCCTTATCCCCAGCATCTGTGACAAGGGTGATCGATCTACAATACCCACAAGTTGTGGGTAATGACCCGTGAGTAAACACTAAGGACATGGTATTATGGAAACATTAGTCGATGGAATGAACAAGGCTTGGTCATGGAACGGGGCGCGGGGGCATTGACCCCCCGAACACCCTTCGGCTTGCTTTCGTGTCTTCAACTACGACTGACTCTCTCCACTTGTGTTGTGATATTACTTGTTTTTAAGCAATAAAAAGTCACATTACCCTGAGTAGAAAAATAAACAATTTGTACTCAAGTGAGCTTTAACTTATGAGGATGTTTCGGTCTGACTTGGTCCATTAACAAGTTAAACTGAGGCGAGAAGGGAAGGAGAGCAGAATATATACGAGAGGGGGACAGGGGAAGGGAGTGGTAGAACGGGAGGGAGTAGTAGTAGTAGTGTAGAAGTTTTATTTTTAATGATCCAAGTCCGACCGAAACGTCGTCATAAGTTTCGGTTATTTGTGCATTATATACCCATTGTGAGTGGTGCTTAGATGCCGCTGAAGGGCTGTTTATCCAAGACATTGTTTACCCTTCCATTCCTCATATAAAACTTGTTTATCTCCCCCCGCTCCTCCCCTCCCCCCATGGCTTAGCGCTTCCATTGAATATTAATGTGATAATAATACAACGTCGGAAATATATTTACGTCTTGTGGAATCTAAGAGGAACGAGGACCAGAAATACCAAATCCCTGGTAAACATCTTCGTTAAATATTCGAACATCTTCATTTATTAGCTAAGTATTTCGGTGTATCAGACTCCATCATCAGTGGTAAAATAATTAAGAACAATTACCAAGCAAAAAAACTGGATTTTTATCAAATGCAAAAATATTATATTTAAATAAATCTAGAATATAACTTAGGCAAAGAAAACTAACATTAAACTATCTAAACTAACATTTATACTAGCAAAAAGTTATTTACTCTTCGCAAAAAATAATATTGATACATAATATTCACCAATAATAATATGGCAGCTTTGAGGAGCACTAATATATGTTTTTAAAGGGAGTGGACTGGTAAACCAGTGGAAGGTCTCGCTTATATGACCAAAAGCTCCAGTGGCGGTCATCATTTGATCGCGGGTTCTATCCCCGTCAGTGGTATGGTTTGCGATCGTGTCATTACAATTTCGTGAGTCATTTGACTGTGACCATCGTCAGGAAACACTTGTCTTGTTTCCTGACGAATCTTACCTAACCTACGACAGCCATGAGGGGAACTAACATATATTATCTTTATGGTTTGGGTAAATATCATACATACAATAGGCCAGTAGGCCTTCTGCAGTGTTCCTCCATTCTTATGTTCTTATACCTAATGCTTTATTATTTAAGTGAGTTTAATAGGGGAACATGATAAAACCAAACGTGTTCTAACCAAATTAAACCAGATCAAATCAAACTTAACAAAATCAAACCTAAACAAACTTAACCAAATCAAACCTAAGCATACTTAACCCAATCAAACTTAACCAATTTAAACCAAACTTAACTAAATCAAACCTACCCAAACTTAACCAAATTAAACCTAACCAAACTTAACCAAATTAAACCGAACCAAACTTAACCAAATTAAACCGAACCAAACTTAACCAAATTAAACCTAACCAAACTTAACCAAATTAAACCGAACGAAACTTAACCAAATTAAACCTAACCAACCTAAACTTAAACAAACTTAACCAAATCATACCTAACCAAAGTAACAAAAGTTAACCAAATCAAACCTAACCAAACTTAACCAAATCAAACCCAGCCAAATTAAACCAAACTTAACCAAATAAAACCCAGCCAAATTAAACCAAACTTAACCAACTCAAACCTAACCAGACTTAAGCACATCAAACCCAACCAAATTAAACCAAACTTTACCAAATCAAACCTAACCAAGACTAACCAAATCAAACCTATTAAAACCTAATCCAACCAAATCCATTTCTAACGAAACCCAAGCAAACAACCAACTCCGGAATAATTTTCAAGAGTGTGGTAAGAATACTGCATTATACATGAGACAGCCAACAGTCTGTGATCATGGCTTTACCTCGTCTTGTAATATTTACAAAGCATCGAGCTTACCTACACTCGCTCATAAAAATCTTTACCAGTCATGTTTGATGGTTTGTGCAAGCAAGCGTACCATACGCACACGCAACCAAACACACACACACACACACCCACACCTGACGACACTGGAACACAGGAGAGATAGGGGGATATGATAACGACATATAAAATACTGAGAGGAATCGACAAGGTGGACAGAGACAGGATGTTCCAGAGATGGGACACAGCAACAAGGGGACACAGTTAGAAGATGAAGACTCAGATGAATCACAGGGATGTTAGGAAGTATTTCTTCAGTCACAGAGTTGTCAGGAAGTGGAATAGTCTGGGAAGTGATGTAGTGGAGGCAGGATCCATACATAGCTTTAAGAAGAGGTATGATAAAACTCATGGAGCAGGAAGAGTGACCCAGTTGCGACCAGTGAAGAGGCGGGGCCTCTTCACTGGTTTAGCTGGGTGGGTTTAGCGGGTGAGGATACTTGTTTGAGATGTGGGATTTTGGATACGTCGTACCATGCGGTGTATTTTTGTGAAGATTTAGGCAGGGTGAGGGAATGGTATGGCAGGGTCCTTAGGAGTGTGGGTGGGGGTGGATTTCGCTGATAAGGGCTTTAAGCCTGGATGTTGGAGGTGTTCGGGAAAATGTATGTAGGGGGTTAATGTACCTGGTGGTTTATTACATACATGTGTCGTGGGGTATGAGGTAGGAATCTAAAAACCGTCTCCCTAACCCTCGCCCGCAACCTTAACTTCCGGAACGCTACCCAAGTCGCCTGCCAATTATATGTTGGATATTTCGCTACCCCCTGCACGATTTTTCCCTAGCCTTTCCAAAAACCCCACCTAAAAACCCCTTGGCTCCCGTACTACCAGTAATACCCTCAACATCTCCTCACACAGCCTCAGGTCATTACCGCCCCACCCTCTTCCCGCTCCCCTCCATATATCTCTGCTTCACATACAACCCCAGGAGCCTCCTATGTAACCAGCATCATGACAACCCTCTTGTTTAGCCAATGTCTTCCATAACCCCATATATACCTCAACACTCTCTGCTGTAATAAGTCAACATCCCTCCCCACAAGTGGGTACACCCTTGCAACATGCCACAATTTACTATACAGTAAGACATTGACCACCATGACCCTCTGCAATAACGTCACGTCTCCCAGTCGCCAACCACTCATTCGCCCTATTGTCGCCGCGCACCACCTTTGAAGAATTTTCTTCCATAGCCTTACCTGTGTCATTACAATAAATTACCCCTCATATCTTCAAGCACTCGACAACATTCCAACCATACCTCTGCCCCAAATCTCCCCCCACCCACGTCCCAACCTCTAACAATTTAGACTTTATCCTGTTAATCCTCATCCCCGTAGCTTCGCCGAAAACACCTATAATCCTGCCTATAATATCAAACCCCTCCCATCCACCTACTAGAATTGTTGTGTCATCGACATAACCAACAATCCCTGACTCACAACCAGGTGCCTGACCCCCCTCCTCTACCCCCACCAACACTAAAATATAAAAAGGGTCCTGCAAGCATGCAAACATAATTTGCAACAAAGGGCACCCCTACCGCAAACCCCACTTCATTCTCACCACGTCTCCCACCTTCCCATTCACTTAAACCTTCACCAAAGCCCCCGCATACAACGTTCAGACCCAACCCACAACTTCATCCCCAAAACCCCTTTTATGTAGGATATCAAATAACATACTCCTATCCACACTATCATATGCTGTTTCCCAATCAAGCCCTAACACCTCCCCTCTTGACCCTCAATGAACGCCCCAATCCTACCATGCCCATCACCCATACTCCTCCCCGGTATCCCATATTGGCTGCGCTCTATGATAGAATCTAAAACCTTTTTAAGCCTATTACCCAAAATCCTTGCAAAAATTTTGTAATCCGCACATGAAAGCGAAATAGCCCTATAGTCCCTAATCGATTACACCATTTTCCCCTTCGGCACAAGAACAATAACTCCAGTGCGCTGATCCTCACCCATATTCCCTTCCCTCTTCATCCGATTGAAACATCCATTAAACATTCCTTCAACACTCCCCAATGATGTACATAAAAGTCACTAGGAATGCCATCGACTCCCGGTGCTTTACCCATTTGCATTCCCTTTACCGCTAACCACACCTCCTCCTCCATTATACTACCTTCCATTCCTTTCCTCTCCTCCTCACTAATCCCCACCTGTATACCCTCCAACTTCTTTTCTTTTGCCCCCACCTCCCCCAACCTTTGTTCTAGGTACCGTCGGAACCAGATGTCCACATAACCACTCATAACCTCCGTCGACCGCAGTACCTGTCCCTCCCTATACCCTCCCAACTCCTCTCGCACCTTCAAAGACGTCAGCATCATGCCCTGTCTCCTCCTTTGAAACCCCCGCAAGACAGTCAAGGACGGTTTGTCCCCCCGTAGCACATCTTCTATGCCTGCCCTCACTCTGATAGCTTGGAATCTCTCGTTCTGTATTTCCTTCAACTGCCCCTGCAAAACCTCTATTTCCTCCCGCAGGTAAGCCCCCCACATAACAATCCCTCAACTACCCCTCCAAATACCTCTGGAGGCCATAATACAAATGTGTCTGCTCTCAACCCTCTCGTTTATAAAATTCCTGAATACCCACTTTTGCAACCCCATTCCACCAGCCCACCACATCAACCCTTCCCTTCCCATCATTCCACATCCCCTTCCACCACCCCTCAAAACTCCACCTACACATTTCCCCCTGCAACAACCTCACATTGAGCTTCCAATAACTAGCATACGTTTTAACAGCCCCCTCCCATCCCAACACTGCCAACACACCCCTGTGATCGGAAAACCCCACGTCGATGCATTCCACACCCTCTATCATAACATCCCTCGTCACATACACACGATCTAGCCGTGCAGCATAACCTCTAGGTATGATCTATCTGCCACCCTCCTCCCCCACCACATCCCTTACACCTGCCACACCTAAAACATCACGCAAAGCCCCCAACTCACACCCCGCTCCTTTCAGTTCCACGTCCCTCTTCCTTATCACGCAGTTCCAATCCCCTGCTATAATTGTCACCACCGGCAAACCTTGTAAGAAATATATCACTCCTCTCTCAAAAACTCTTCCTTAGTTCTTCTACAACTTATAGCTGGCATATAAACTTCTACTATGCACACTCTGACATTCCCCAATAAACCCTCGACCCTTACCCCCCCCTCTTCCCATTCCAACAACTGAAAGGGACTGGTCTCACGTATTCCTACAGCCACCCCTCCCTTGAAACTACCTGCACAACCCACATAAACTGAAAACCCACTTAACTTCAAATCTCCTCCCAACCTATAATTATGCTCCTGCAATATACATACGTCCACATTCAAACGTCTCAGCATCACCTCTAGCCATTTACATTTGACCTCCCCACAGAGGCCATTTACATTTATTGTTAGACACTTGAAAAGAACGCCCCCTGCTTGCCTCTATGCTTTAGCTTCCTCGTCACTACCGACTTGCCCTGACCAATACTATCCACTTTCACTGTCTCTCCATTCACTGGCCTATCTGCTTTACCTTCCTTCCCTCCCTCTTTACCCTTGACACTCCCCATCCCCCTTTTGTCACCTCCACCCATGCCTTCTTGCACACCCTTTGCCCGGGTGTTAGGACATCGTCCTCACCCATACCACTAGGCCTTTTCCTGGAATCTTCCATAGCCTCCATAGCCTCACAACCCTCTCCCCTGTGCACTTCTACACCAACCTCTTGGACCTGAATGCAAGGCCTACTCTTGGAGGCTCCAATCACACTCCACTCACCCTCATCCTTCCTCCCATCTGACCCCAATTCCACCACACCATGCTGAGAGTCCTCACACACAGGACTGTCCATCAACAGTGGGAAATCCTCAAGGAGTAGCTCGGACAATACTAAGTCCAAACCTTCCGGCAGAGCCACTACCACTGATCCCTCCGGCTCCGCGTCCTGAGTCTCCTGTGACAACGTCAGTATTCGACCTTCCTCCTTATCAACAATGTCACTCCATTTCCCACTTGGTGCTGCGCTCATTTTCTCCCGTAATGCCACTTCCATACCCTCCTTTCTCACACCATCAGCAGAGCCATGCCGCTGTAGGCCCATCCGTCGATCACATGATGCTGCCACATGTCCAGTCGATCCACACAATCGACATGTCCTTACTTGGCCTGCGTAAGTCACATAAACTTGCTGTTTGAACTCTTCCATCATAACATAAGAAAGAATTTGTCGTCTGAGCATCATCTTTAAGGAAAATTACCCCTCTGGGAGGCCGGCATAAAGCCCCTGAGTCCACCGTCTCACCTTGGCTGTATGGATGACACCAAATTGACTGAAAACCTCTGGTACATCCACGTCAATGGCTTCAAACGGTACATTTCGAAACTGTATCCAAGTGTAGAACCAGGACACATCTCGTAGTCGTTCCTCTAATCCCATGTTGACAACAATCCTCTGCTCCTGGAACTTTTCAACCACACGCTCATATGCGCTGGCCATTGCAAACTTCACGAATATTCTCGATGAACCGTTGAGGGATATCCCATACAGTTCCTTGTTGGATATCCCAAAAGAATCCCTCAAGATCGCCGAGAGGAGAACATCTGCGTTACTTGGGTAAATCGTGCCCTGCAACACTTCAATACATACAGTATTGACTCGACGTCTGTATCGTATCACTCCGCCATGTTGGAGAAAACCACCAGTTCTCAACTCCACTGCCAGGGACTAGAAACAAGCACACCCACACTCCACTAAGGCTGGGCAGTGAATGTCTTTTGCCACAAGTGGCGAAAAGTCTCCTCCATCGACTTGATTGTGCGTAGGCGTCTTACTCCAACAATCCCTCGGTATTAACAATCCTGTGATTGTATTATCTTTATTTCACTACTTCTCCTGCTGCCTCCGTATTTGACTGCAGAAGTGTATATATATATATATATATATATATATATATATATATATATATATATATATATATATATATATATATATATATATATATATATATATATATATACACACACACTTTAAGGCCGCCTAGTCCCAACACTACAAACTACCATAACAGTGTTCTGTGGGTGAGAAATATTAGCAAAATTATCGAGAATATATTAGGTAAAAGGACACATGCGCAAATACGATATTTTTACTGTGGGAACGTTTCGCTCTCCAGAAGCTTTGTCAAACCACAATAAAATGTCACATTAGTTGCACTTGGGTCCTTTTTTCATAAAAGGTTAAAATTAGACCTAATGAAAAGCAGAAGTGCCATGGGCGCAATGTGAGAACATTATAACATTAGTGATACCCTCTGTTAGCAGATATCAGAATATTTTCGGAACTAATGTAAAAGTTTTTAAGAGGAACCTGGATCTCTGCCTCAGTCCAGCACCAAATCAAACAGGCTATGATAAATACGTGGGGCATCGGGTCGCCAGCATCAACAGCCTGATTGAACAAGCAACCAACCAAAAAAAAAAAAACCTGGCCCAGGGAAGGCTACGAGGGCTAGGAAAACTCACGAAACTGGTCACAGGTATATCAAAGGCATATCCATGTAACTGTGTTTTTGTTCACTAAGGCCACAATTTTATATTTAACTCGAGCATGAATAGTAAACTGTTTATATTTTTTTAACACAAAAGCATGTGCCTGAGCTTGAAGAATATCATCCCAACACAACAAAATTGCACTCCGCTATCCCAACAAAATTACTAATTTTGCTACCAGCTATTAAAAAGCGGATGTGCCTGCACATGTTGCATATGGAATTCCATGCAAAGACTGTAATCATACACAGAACAAACACGAAAAGATTTAAGCACTGAAGTAACTAGATGTGAATGTAGGTCGTTATGGGTACCGAGGGACGGTACACTCGGTATTCTAAAATCCTGGGTCATCATGGATACCGAGGGAAGGTACACTCGGTATTCTAAAATCCTGGGTCATCATGGGTACCGAGGGAAGGTACACTCGGTATTCTAAAATTCTGGGTCATCATGGGTACCCAGGGAAGGTACACTCGGTATTGCATAACCCTGACTCCTCCTCTGTACCTCAGCGCACGCAAGACACCCTCGTTCACGTTCTCGGGAGGCAGAGGAGCTGTGGTTCAACTCCCTCAAGAGATGTTGCAGCTATAGTAACAGATTTCAGCAAATTTGCAACGTGCCCACTAATGAGGAAACGCCACTGCCAAATTTTGAGTGAACAATATTTTTTAGGGAATGCAGATCAACTCAGCAGATTTATCTAATGAATTGGTAAATATTGAAGACACAGTGAAACATCTGGAGTTATCAGAGTATTTCCCTCCTCTACCACCAGTAGATGAGATATTTTTAACGTTTATTTAAAACAACAAATATTAAAGAGAAAATACATTGAGAAAGATAATATGTATGACATTATAGTATCTCTCTCTATCTCATACATACATTCAGGTATTATCTAATATGTATATTAAACGATATGGCTCGTAGTGACATTATCTCTCAGAGTAATGTACTGTATCATGACGGCCACAAACACGGTAAGCACACGAGACCATCTGTTTGCTTGTTTGTGAGTGCTGGGAACCGTGTTTAACAGTGTAGGTATATTCAACAGTGTGTGTGTACAGCGAACCATTGGTTGGTGTAGTAGTCGTGAGAGAGAGAGAGAGACTGGTTGTTGTACCAGCCGGAAGTTACACAGTCGACCAATACCAGCGCTATGAATGACACCTAAACGGTGAAGCAATGAGCGGTAAACCGTGTCGCTGCCCCGCTACTTCCACGATCGCCCCTGCAAAATTTAACCCCTCTGTTTCCGGTCAACAGCGAACACAATAAAACCGGAAACGAAATCCTGCAGTCCTCGTTCTGTTGCCCAAGCATGATTGCGGCTTTACCTCCGTTCATCGATAGGCGAAACGCAATGGCATTTTTTTGTACACAGGATATATACACCGAGAGATGTATATCTCTCAGTGTATATATACCGAGAGTTTAATTGCCATTAAAACATTCTTGACTTGTGGTGAATAGGTTACATGAAGCTTTAATGACCCTTTGAGTACTCAACAGGCTTTAAGCCCAATTAAGCCGAGAGCGACAGGATTATAGAACAGATATTTGTATTTATACCTCATACAAACCTAAACCCGCATTGGTCATTTATTGCAAGGACTGCTGCAAGCTCGATTTACCGCCCTCTAATCATGGATGTTGGAGAAAGCAGTTAATTAGAGCAAATATGGACATTAACACGTAAATGAGCCGCAGATGTTTTCAAGAGTAATTTGAACCTGTGTTTACTATAGTGGCAGCAGACGAGCGTAGATCACCAGAAATTTAGGCAAGTTAAAGGTGAACATAATAATGATACTAAGAATGGGGAGGATAGGAACCTCTCTCCCTAACTTGTGTCTTAAAAAACCCATAAATAATACAAAGAGAAGCACTTTAACTAAGCTAAAATTTAAGTATAATCTAAGGACTTCTATTATTTATACTTCTCGACGTTAAAGCCAAAAATTCTATTAACCTTTTAGCAAATATTCATGTACTTTTTGGGTTTAATTTACTGCTAACCACGACTCCATAGTCTTTCTAGTATTCATTTTTGATATCTATATTATATGGTTTATACATGCTGTCAGTAAAGTAATTTATCCTCAGGCTGGGTTGCTCAGGCAGAAGAAAGCCAGAAACCGATCGATCATAGGCAACAAAAACGTTATGAAGCATTTATGTAGCTTATCCTGCGCCATCATGGAGTCCACACCTGGTCAAGCACCTACTAGTTCTAGAACTGTGGGGAATTTACTACGATCAGAGGCTAAAGGAAATGAACCTAACGAATTTAGAGGGGAGAAGACAGGGGAGACATGAACATGACATACATGGTACTCAAGAGACGCTGGTAGGGTAGTGAGGAAAATGTTCTTTGACATGAGATGAATAAGGTGAAGGGAGGGGGGGTATGGATGGAAGTTTGAAAAAAAGAATAAGTCACAGGAATGTTAGGCAACACCTTTATCATAAAATGGAATGAAATTGGAAGATGTGGAGGAAGCACACACATACACACACACACAACACACACACACACAGACTGCAAACCTCAATCAAGGAAAAAGATCTTGGGGTGAGTATAACACCAGACACATCTCCTGAGGCGCACATCAACCAAATAACTGCTGCAGCATATGGGCGCCTAGCAAACCTAAGAACAGCATTCCGACATCTTAATAAAGAATCGTTCAGGACCCTGTACACTGTGTACGTTAGGCCCATATTGGAGTATGCAGCACCAGTTTGGAACCCACACCTAGCCAAGCATGTGAAGAAGCTCGAGAAAGTGCAAAGGTTTGCAACAAGACTAGTCCCGGAGCTAAGGGGTATGTCCTACGAGGGGAGGTTAAGGGAAATCGACCTGACGACACTGGAGGACAGGAGAGATAGGGGAGACATGATAACAACATATAAGATACTGAGAGGAATTGACAAAGTGGACAGAGACAGAATGTTCCAGAGATGGGACACAACAACAAGGGGACACAGATGGAAGTTGAAGACTCAGATGAATCACAGAGATGTTAGGAAGTATTTCTTCAGTCACAGAGTTGTCGGGAAGTGGAATAGTTTAGGAAGCGATGTAGTGGAGACAGGCTCTATACATAGCTTTAAGCAGAGGTATGATAAAGCTCATGGCGCAGGGAGAGTGACCCAGTAGCGGCCAGTGAAGAGGCGGGGCCAGGAGCTTTGACTCGACCCCTGCAACCACAACTAGGTGAGTACAACTAGGTGAGTACACACACACACACACACACACTCCACTGGCCAAGTACCTAATGCCAAATGCCTTTCACAAACAGTAACTACCATCATGGGAAACTTCAGCCATATAGTCCTAGATATCGACCACCTACTGAGGGAAGAATGGAAAGCAGGTTGAGCAGAAAGATGTAAAAGTCAAAATATTCTAGGAAAGTAAATTTCACAGGAATTACAGAGTATTTAATGGAGTTCAGTGGGAAAGAAAAATGGAAAGTCAGTCAGTAGACACGATGACAGTGAAGTCACACATGTTTTACACAAAAGTCACAAGCAAAAATACACCAGCAAGAAAGGGAATATAAAAGGCAGTGAGAGAACCCATAGTTTAAAAGGAAGAGCAGCGAGGGGGAAAGCTAGGAGGAAAAGGTCACAGAAATAATACAGTAAAGGGGAATGTTAGATAACAGGAAACAAAGCAGAAACGTTACTTGTTTCTTCACAACACTGGAATATAACTTTACAGCGATGGTTAAAAACCGAACCGGAGTTGACGCATTGCAATTAAACACGGAAGATGACAAGAAAAAGCAGCGGGTAATGAGATTCAAGAAACATTAAAACTGCCAAAGCATAGACAAGACAAGACGGTCGATGATATCAAGAGGAAGGAGAAAAACGAAGGGGGGGGGAGGGGGGGGGAACAAGCATTATAAGAAATTCCCAAAAAAAATGACACGAGAGAAATTGTAAGGAAATTACAGAGACAAAGGAGGAGGTGAGAGAAATTCAAAGGAAATGACGTGAGAGATGAGAGAGACTGTGCGATCCCATAAGAAAAGACACAAAACAATAATGGAAACGGAGCAACTTACAGGCAACTGGAAAACTGCAAATGTGATACCAATATACGAGAAGGATAATGGATCAATTATCACTAAACTATAGAACAGTCTCGTTCACTGGCTACGATACTTGTGGAATGTACGTTCACACTCATACTGGCTACGATACTTGTGGAATGTACGTAAATGGTTCACAGAACCGACAAATTGATTAATTAGACACATGTGTAACACCTGGGTATCCTTATTGAGGGAACATTACGCTACACAGTGGCTTCTTCAGTCCAATACGGAGAAGAATGGTTGAAGATTTTGAGGTAATCAGTCCCTCAGCCTGGAGTCGATGTGATTATATACAAACGGTTACGCAAGAGATAACCAACATGGCTTCAAAGATAGCAAAACTTGTGCTGTTTATTGCCTAGAATTCTCTAACAGCGTAACGCACAAAAGAAGTTTAGTAACTGCACTTCGATGTTCTCAAGAGAGAGAGAGAGAGAGACAGACAGAGGAGCTGTAGCTCAACTCCCTCAAGAGACGCAGAAGGTATAACAGCGCCTTTCTGAAGCATACATCGTGGAGTGTAATTTTATTTATATTTTTTTTATTAACACATCGGCCGTTTCCCACCAAGGCAGGTTGGCCCGAAAAAAGAAAAACTTTCATCATCATTCACTCCATCACTGTCTTGCCAGAGTCATGCCTACACTACAGTTTATAAAATTGCGGCATTAACACCCCTCCGTCAGAGTTATACGAATAGTTAACGAATAGAAGGCAGAGAGTAACTGTGAGGAAAAAGAGTTAAAAAAAAAAAAATCTGTGGGACGACAGGTAATGGAAAAAGACACATATTTAGGAATGAGTTTTTCTACTTGTACGACGTTTCACCGACGAGAAGGTTTATAAAGCCTGTCGTAGGTGAAACGTCGTAGCATTTTGCTATACATATCTTTTTGCACCAAGAAAGGAGGCATTAGTGGGCATGAATGACGAGTGGATTTCCCTAAGGATCAGTACTTGGACTCCTGTTGTGATGTAAATGGTTTAAAAAAAGACAAGTTGAAAAATGAGACACTTGTGTAACATTTGTGTAACATTTATGCAACATTTGTGCAACATTTGTGCAACATTTGCGCAAGTGGCACATTCCATCCCTGCTCTTCTTGATAACAGTAAATTATCTTCCGGAAGGAACTAAATCCTTTGTGTCGTTGTTTGGACTTGTGATGTTATTGCAGGATAATAACAGATGAGGGAGAGGGATCAAAACTAAAAAAGAAACTGTGAGTGTAGTTAGTGAGATGGCTACTTAATTCAATCCTCATAAAGTGCAAAGTTCGAAAATACGAGAGGATGTGAAAAGACCATACACAAAATGCAGCATGGGATCAGAGACGCTGCAGGCAACGAACAAGAAGATAAATTTGGAAGAAAGCAACGCATATTGGTAGAAGCGTATGTAAATAAATTTAGTAGCATATTCATATCTAGCAAATCTAAGAACTGTTTACACAGTTAATAAGGATAGACTGAGATGTCAGGAGGGGGAGCGAAGGTACATAGATGGCAGTTTAAGATCCAGATTGAACCATAGGAACGTTAGGAGTGGTTTTTTTTTCACTCTCTGGGTGGTAAATGGAACACATTTTATGAAGAGTTGGTGAAGGAAACATTATATACTTTCATAAGAAGATATGGTTGGGCCCTCCAAGCAAAAAAAATCGGTAAAGCTTATCGAGAAATAGTACCCCTATGAATATAGTCTGGTAAGTACACGTGAACAGTGATCCCGTTGACTATTAATCATATTTGCTACCGCATCGACAGCTGAGTATCTGGATAAAGGAAGTACCTGAAGGGTTCTCGTTTAAGTGAAAATCCATAAACAATTTGTACATCTGGCAACGTGAAATTCCGAGAAAGGTGAAAAAAATGAAAGTAAACATATAGAAACGCAACCAAAATATTAAGGAAGCAGATGAGAGAATATCTTGGGGTTTGCAACACTGAGATCTGATTTTAATTGGATTGACTAGTCAAACGAATGAGGAATAGGAAAGGAGGTTTCTCTCCGTGAGGATGAAGAGGAAAAGTTCAAAACAGCAGGGAAGGAAAATGAGGAACATGTGAAAAGGATTATTGGAAATGATGAACTTGACATAAGATTAGAAAAAAATATTAAAGGTGGGAGAAGCAGCTGGAAATGATGAGTGGGCGGGATATAGAAGAAGGAGCAGTTAATGAGAGGTATTTCACAAGTGGTGGAGAAAGCAGAAAACGAAGAGGGAATACAGTAAAAAACACTGCCAATGGTGCTCATACGAGACGAGACAGTACAGGAGATAAGAGAGAACGAGGACGTTGGTAACAACAGACAAGTCAATCTGGGAGGGAAACACAACGAGAGGAAGGTTCAGGTAGGTTTGCCAGGACGAGTCCTGGCCCGGGTCTTCTCCATATGGTGACCTGGCATTATAACGAGAGGAAGAAAGTGAAAGATCACGTCTTTAAGCATCTCTCACTCCAGTAATTTGCTAATGTGCAAACTGAGGACCTGGCCCTCAAGCATTCTTCATGTATAAATTATCAGCTATCGCTCTCTTCCTAATTCCAGAGAGAACAGTCAAAGAGCTTTGAGGAATCTCCAGTAATACTTCTACTGATTATATGCGGGCAGTATACGATCTCTCTACATTCTCCAGCTCTGATATCTCTCTCGTCTCTTACAGGGCTATGAGTACAGAGCAATATTTTAGGCGTGCGAGTACAACTGTTTTGAAAAATACCAACATAACCCACTCTGGTCTTGTCCTATTCTTTGCTGTTTTCACTTTCCTGTATTCTCTAAGTGACAGATCGTCTGATATCATTTCTAAATAGTTACCAGGTCCTTACGTTCTATGAAAGGGCTGGCTTGCCCAACGTGTTTGCCTATTATGAGTTCTTCATTCTTTCCGTAAAAAGAGATTTAAAATCTGTCACCAGTGAAAATCAAACATTTTTCTCTGCCAATTAGAAGTCTTTGCTGGTATCTGTAAATTTTTTATCTTCTTTCGTGGTGACTGTTATGCTTATTTACCTGTCTCAGATAAGTGGTCAGAGAAAACGCAAGTTGATAAATTATATCCAATGACAACACTTGGGTATCTTTACTGAGGAAAAGTTTCGCCACATATTGGCGAAACGTTAGACACATGTGCACATGTGTCTTACGTAAATCATTTATTTACTCAGGTACTGAGCTGCTCACTCTGCTGAGACTGGATCTAGCAGAGTTTATTACCAGTTTATACAACGTTAAACATTCGAACGAAAGGTTGTTAGCGTATCACACCGGAACGAGAATAATGTTGAAATAGTTCCACCGTGCTGTTGTTGTTGGCTTAGTGTATGACACAGTTTTTTTTTAATTAAGGATTTAACACCCTTATTATTATTGTTATTATTATTATTATTAGTTGATGTTGTTACTTCTATCTGTAGAAATAAAGGAACAGTAATACAAGAAAAAAAAGTCCTATTCGGAGGGAAGACTATTCTAGGAGTTTTAACAAGTACCAGCAGGAGAGGTCACCTCACAGAATTCGCATAGCGTTTCGCCCACCCCGTGAGAGAAACGCTCTCCAAATAGAGAAATAAACACTTGATATGGCATAAGTACTCTACATCTATTTGTTTTTCTAAACAACAAAACTGACACTTGGCAAATGCTGACTGATAATACAAAAAAACATTAAACCAAATTATCGGGAAATACAGGATTAACCGGAATCTCTCTTAATCCAGGAGTTCAGTTGAGCTTTTAATAAGCAAGTGATCAGCGCACACCTGTAAAAACTGGCACCTTAATTAACCTGACATTATCTTGGTTGGTAATAGTTACACGTGTTCCAGGACAGGTCATTATACTGACAAGTGTGTAATAATGACACAAGGGCTTTATATATATATATATATATATATATATATATATATATATATATATATATATATATATATATATATAGGGTATGATGTAAAGGAAGCAAATTAAAAGTGAAAGTATGAAAGAGCGAGATGATGAGAGTAACAATAAATTTAGGTAATGAAGGACTGGATATCAGATTTAAAGGAAGGAGTATGGAGGAAGGGAATATATACAGATATTTGGGAGTGGACTTGTCGGCAGATGGATTTATGAAAAACGAGGTGAACCACTGAATTGACGAGGGAGAAAAAGGTGGGTGGCTTACGCGACGGTCTGGAGTTTTGAGACTCTCTGACCGCGGGTTCGAACCCCACCCGTGGTATGGTTTGTTTGCATTCGTGTCATTACGATTTAGTGAGTCATGGGTGTGAAGCATGGGTTGTAAATGTTGCAGCAATGAGGAGGTTGGACCCAGTGGAGATGTCGTGTCTGAGGGTTATGTTTGGTGTGAATATTTTCCAAATAATTCGCAGTTTGGAGTTTAGGAGGAGGTGCGAGGTTTCTAAAAATATTTTCCAGATAGTTGGGGAGGGGTTGTTGAGGTGGTTTGGACATTTAGAGAGGATGGAGAAAAATAGAAAGACTTAGAGGGTGTATAAATCTGTA